>CAMQGK010000463.1:387500-537500 GCA_947000775.1 Pterois miles | reverse complement strand
ATGGATGGATGGATGCAAGGCCATATACTGCAATAGCTTTAATTTATTTTTAGGAAAACTGTCAGAACACACAACAATGAAACCATTTTAGAATAGGCAAAAATAGTACATTGACTGTATGCAGGGGAAAAAAAAAAACCCACATGTTTTTCCCCCAAACTGCATGTGGTTATCATAAAAAAGGACATGTTTGTAAAGGGGAGACTCATGGGTACCCACAGAACCCATTTTCAGTCACATATCTAGAGGTCAGAGGTCAAGGGACCCCTGTGAAAATCGCCATGCCAGCTTTTCCTCTTCAAAATTTAGCGCAGCTTTGGAGTTATTTATCCTTCTTCTCAACAAGCTAGATATGGTTGGTACCAATGGATTCCTTACATTTTCTAGTTTTATATGACGCCACTACCTTCAGTCTAGCTTTTAAACTGAGACTGCTACAGCCTCCAAAAGATCGAATAGCAAAGGCAGGCAGGCAGATTTTTAAGAGGTTAATTAAAATTTTATATAATGTTCTGTAGAATCAATACAGTACTGTATGACATACTATCGCGATACTCATGTCTAAGTATTTTCTGACACCCCTAAGCTCTAGTAGAGATTAAATTTACATAAAACACACACACAGCCACACACAAATATATCCACATTGCTTATTTCCATCGCATCTCTCTAACACAAAAGAACTACTGTACGTACAAGGGAGAAGAATGAAACAGATCGGGAGGATGGAAAGACATGACGGGTGAGAAAAATGGGGGGAAGAGAGGGATGAAACATAATAAATGGAGTCAAACAGGAATGAATTAAATACTTAGAAAGAGTGAGGGCGAGTAAAGAAAACGGCTGAGTGAAATGAAGCGAAAGACAAACAGAGAGAGAAAGCAAGCTGATTAGAGATGCATGCTGAGGGAATGTCATTGTTCTAGTCGATTTGAGACATTATTTAAACTGAGACCCGAGAGAGAGAGAGAGAGAGAGAGACAGAGTCTGAGAGAGAGAGTGATCAACAAAGAAAAGTGGATGGAGGTGGGGCACGGACCCAGAGAGAGGAAACAGAAAAGTGGTGTATAAAAAGAGGAAATGAGAGGATGAGAAACAGAAAAAGAGAGCAGTAGGAAGATATTTTTTCTAGTCTGGAGGACAGAATCAACCTGACAATGTTCAGTTATTTTGTGTGTGTGCAGGAGCTCCTTTTATGACAACTTATATTTTACTCTGGAGTTCATATAAGCCAAAAACTATTAAATGCAAGGGTGTGTGTGTGGGAGGATGTTTGTTATTTGAGTTTCAGAGTACGCAAACAGCTGCTGGTTGACAGCTGTACTTCTCCACCGATGTCCTCTGTTGCCTGTGTCTGAAACACACACACACACACACACACACACACACACACACACACACACACACACACACACACACACACACACACACACACACACACACACACTCTAATACATAGACGCGGGTATATGAATGATACATAAGTAGTGAATAATGCAGGCTGCAGTGAGGTAGAGCAGTCATATTGAACTTTTCACTGCTGACCGACTAGAGGCTTTGTTAGGGTGATGCCCACTATTACCTGGCAAGTTGTATTAGCTTTGTTGCGCACAAAGGCCTGGTCCTGAGGTTAACATCCAACTAGACTGAAATCAAATCATGAGCTAACATCCTGCAACATACCAGTGTGTGAATACTTGCTATGGAATCATACTTTTGGTTTCAAGAGGCTTTAAGGCTTTTCTCTCCCAAATGAATAATTTAGAAGAAGAAGAAGAAGAAGAAGAAGATAGTCCTTTATTAGTCCCACTAGGGGAAATTCAATTTTTTCACTCTGTTGTTAACTTATACACGGTACATGCAGACCCGAACACACACATGCACAAACATGCAACAATGGAGAGATGTCAGAGTTTTGTGAACACCAAAACAAATCATATCTAAATTTTTATAGTTAGCATTCACACAGCTCCATGACAGTCTTTTCAAGTTTAACTACTCACAATAAGTTAGGAACATTGTTATTTACACAAGTGCTTTTCCTATTTGGTCTGAATTTTAATGAAATAAGTAAAAGTTCCCTTTGATAGTACTATTAATGAATGAGAAGAAACACCATTTTCATTAGTTCAATATTTATTACCCCTACAAAAATAGACAATAACAAAGATAGCCCCAAATAACCAAAACTGACAAAGTCAGTAGCGGGTGTTTACACCATTTGCCGCAATGACAGCTTGACAGCGACGTCTCATGCTCCTCACTGGCCTCATGATGTTGTTCTGAGGCAATGCGTTCAGCTCCTCCACAAGTGCTACATGCAGTTCTGCCAGGTCATGTAGGGGTGGGGTACGAGCATCAGGTCACTGCTTCAGCTGGTCCCAGACGTACTCTATGGGGTTCAGGTCAGGGGACAATGCAGGCCATACCATATGAGGCACTCCGACTTCCTGAAGTCGAGCTGTGACAATTCTGGCACGATGTGGTGGAGCATTATCATCTATGAACATTAAGTTGGGGGTGTGCTGGCGGAATAGGGGGATGATGATGGCTTCTGTGATGTCTCTGAGGTAAGAACGTGCAGTGACGGAGCCATCTACAAGCACCAAATCTGTTTTGCGCTGACTAGTGATGCCTGCCCAGACTGTTGCACCTCCTGCACCAAAGCGAACCCTGGGGACCATGTTGACCTCGGTGTATCGCTCACCTTGCCTTCTCTGGCAACGCTGACGATCGGCATTTCTGTGCAAGGTGACCCGACACTCATCAGTGAACAGAACGGTAGACCCCTGCTGCATTGTCCAGGTCACATGGTCTTGTGCCCACTGCAAACGGTCACAGCAGCATCTTGGTGTCACTGGAGTAACCTGCAACGGTCGTCTGGCATTCAAGCCAAAGCGGTGGAGTCGGTTACAAATGGTTTGTCTGGAAACCCTTGTACCCCTCACTTCTCATAAACAGGCCTGCAGCTGTGTAGCAGTTGCATAACGGTGTCTGAGTGGATAGGTCCTTAAGTACTGGTCATCATTGGGGTCCATCACCCGTGGGGCTCCACTCCTGGGTCTGTCACAACACTGCCAGTAGATCTGTGTCTTGCTGCAAGTCTGCCGATGACACTTTCAGACACACCAAGTTCACAAGCAACATCTGACTGCCTGCTACCGACCTGAAGGCGCTATGGCCAGGTGGCACTGCTCGTCCGTTAAGTGACGTTGTGTGTTCATGGCTGCTTAAATGATGAACCAGGAATGACTTACTGACAATACCAGCTTTTATACCACCAAAATGTTGAAATTGATGTCACATTGGAAAGGGTTGCCTTTTTGTATTTTTTGGTATTAGCCCCAATATGTAAGGCACACTGTACACAGTGAGACCATTACGTGGAAAACTCAAAATGAGGTGTGTTCATTAACCTAATACAATTGGGTGAAACAAACGCCTCACCTCACAATATCCCTAACTTATAGTGAGTAGTGTAAATAGATCTTTGCTTTCCAGTGGGCAACCTCCGGTTCTGAAAAGTGAAGCCAATGCTGAAGTGCCTAAAACTTGCATTCTTTCTAACAGCCAGCAGGGGGCGACTCCTCTGGTTGCATAAAGAAGTCAGTTTATGGTCTCAATCACTAGTTCAGAGTCTTCTTCAATACAGCATGATGTTCATTTAGTAAATTATGGTCCTATTTAGAGTCAAATAGACAATAAAGCAGGATATGCAGGGTATGCTAGAGCGTGGCTACCTTGTGTTTGACAGGTCATTACCACAGTGTTGTGCGGTCTGTGAGTTATTTGTGTTTTGTTCTTGCAACTTTAACTCTTTTCAGTTCATGAAAGTTCAGTATAACCTTTTTGGTTACCAGAAAAAGTCTTATCCAGCGCTCGGTTGAACTTAGCTCCCTGTCTCGAGGCACTTGTGGTTGAAAAACCAAGATGGCGACAGCCAAAATGCAAAACTCAAAACGGAAGTACACCACCCAATCGGTTACATCACGGTGACTACATCCACTTCTTACCTACAGTCTACGTTTTTTTCTCCACACAGTAAGGCAAGGTAAAAGCAAGTGAAGACTATTAGACTAGATTAGAGTGTTAGATTAGAGAGGTGACCTACTGTAAATCTAATTGAACATGTCTGAGACTCCACATATAAGTCATCATCAGATCATAAATCACACAACCCTTACAGGAAACCTGAGCCAACAAGACTGATGTAAGCTGTCAGTTATTTACAACTTTATCAACATAAAGTGTATTGCCTGATTTAGCAGTCTGAGCGCACTGATAGCTGTCCATTAACCAACATGTCATGTTCATAGAGGATCGCCGTGTGCCACGGGTACACGTGTCTAAAAGCAAGTGAGTATATGCCACTTAATCAATATTTCAGCAAATTAGAAACAAAAAAACAAGCATAAAACTACACAAAATAGAAAGGAAAATATTTTACAAGGAAGGAGTCCAAATAAATGTGCTTATGTGTGTGTTTGTAATTTATTAGAGGCGTCCCCTTTATGTCGTCAAGAAGGAAAATGCTTAATTAAAACCATGAGGAGATTCTCCCCAGGGGGACTCCTCTGTGCTCAATGTGTGTGTGTGTGTTTATATGTTTGAACTTGAATTGAAAATGCAAACCAGCGTTACATACGTGTGTTTAAATAGGTGGAGCATGTGTGGCAACATGACACTTTAATGACCTCACGACACACACTATATAAAACACTAATACTGCGTGTGAGGTCCAACACCACGCTTAGAAATTAGGTTACAAACAACAACAAATTGTTTTTGTTATCACGTTTGTTACTCACATTGTTTCCCTCTGTGTGGCTCTCAGGCAGACAAAGGCAGCGGTAGGGCGTCACACTGGTGTCACAGTGGTCTGCATGGCCGTGACACTCACATCTGGCCAGATGACAGAGAGAAGGAGAGAAAGCTAAACATGCTGGGAGGACCTCAAAACTGCATTGTACAAATTTGATAATTAAAATGTGATTACAGTGAAAAAACAAATGTAACAACAACATGTTAAAGAGCAAACATGATAAAAGCTCCCCTCCTTCAAAGTTTCTTTTGCCACCTCCTCCATCCCTCATCCATGGAACTGCAATAGTAGTACTAGTAGTAGTAGTAACAAGTTCCCATTCAACATTTATAAATGCCATCCTGAGAATTATCACGCACAGACACCTACATTACCAAGAGTGGACTACAGTGATTAATATAAACGAAAAGAAATGGTCTCTGCCCCCTGTTGACTCAATGATGGTGAATGTGCAACAATGACGAGGTCCACTGTTGGATAGCTTCGCAAGCATACACACACACATACTGCAGGAGAGTCATTTAATTATTCATTCAGATATTCAGTTGCTTTTCCCCTTTCATTCCTCCCTCTGTGTATCCTTTCACCTCTTGTTCTCGTTATACCACTTTCTGTTCATATCTGATTGCTCAGATTTGAAGCATGTACATTTTCTCTATTTCTTAAAAGACTTTTTGTGCAATATTTCTTATGTGTGGGAGCCAACAAGTCTTAGCAGCTCACCTTTGAGAGCCAACAACAAAAGTCAAACTGAAAAAAAAAATCTAAGTGAATTGCTACAGTATATTGTAATTTATCCAGCTCAATTAAATCAATTTAGAAAGTAATTAATCTGGTAAAATTACATAAAACTAATGATGAACTTGGGCAAAATACTGAACTCCAAATTGGTCCAGAAGGCTGTGCCATCGGCGTGTGAATGAGTATTTAAATTAGATCCTGATGGGCAGGTTGGCACTTTGCATGGCAGCCTCTGCCATCAGTGAATGAATGTGTGCGAATGGTGTGAATGTTGCTATGCAGCGTACAGAGTGGTCAGAAGACCGGAAAAGAGCTATATGAAGTCCATTTACCACCACAGATAAAAACAAAATGAAAAAAGCATCACTAACAAAAAAATCAAAGGAAAATTGCTATAAAAAGTGTCTCTGTGCTGTAAGTATAATCAACAATGGCTTTTCTTTTACAGATGAGAAAAATGCCAAGATGAAATTGAACTGAGGTGGATGCTGTTTTTCTTGGACTATGGATACCCATTTCTGATTTTTTGCACATTTTTTAAAAATTGTTTAGCCCCCCGCTTTCACATAAAACTCAGATATATAACTTATCCTATCCAGTTGCTGTGTTAATATGTGCACAAGAATAAAAAAACAAAACAAAACAAAAAAACATTTCAAGCTGGAGGTTCAGCTGAGGATGTAACAGAGACCTGTAACCCTTAGTGGGGCACCAGTAATATATTTGCCCTTTTTCTCCCTTAATGAAATGTTGTCATATTCCAATATGCATCTTTATAGTTGCATTCAAACATCCAACTGTTCTTATGATCTCTTATATATTATGAGTATAATGTACTTCACTCACATTGCACATATGAGGACTAATGCCCTGGTAGATTGACCCTGCATTCCCAGCCTGAGGAGATAAGTGATGAAAATAGCGCTAGATTGATAAACTTGTTGGGATAATATATTGGTACAAGTAACAAGAAATGCAGTACAGAAATACCAAAGCTATGTTTGAGCTGTGTTGCTCAACAATACAAAAAAAAAAATCCTATCATAAAACATTTTAAACATTTTTACTTACGGTATACGTTTATTTAAAATAAATAAATACAGCAAACAAAAAAAATGAAAAGACTACCACTCAAGCTATCATTGAACTCTAGTAATGGTCAGGCTATAAAAAATACTTGCTGTTTAATAGAAAGTTTTATGAAAACTGATTTTAGGAATGACATTTCTGTGCTACAATATCATGTTGTAATGTAAACAATGCTCATGAGCGCAGACGTACACAGAGAAACACATACTCAGGTTATGAGCATGCTCTCTCTCTTGCCAACACGCCTGTTTACACGCTTTCTAAAGAATGACGAGAGAAGAGATAGAGTGATGGAAGAAGAATGAAAGCGAGGGGGGAGACGGGGAGGGATGAAGAATGCACAGATGAGATTTCAGCAGCTCTAAATCTCTGTTTCTCCTACTTCACTGTAACAAGCTACTAATTAAAACAGCTTAGAGGGAGGGGGAGGGAGAGAAAGAGTTAGAGATGATTGCCTCCTGCATAATCCTATAATTACCACAGTCATAAAAAACAGTCACTGTCAGTCTAATGAAGAGATGTGTTCACAATTACTCTCAGAAAGCTCTGCTGATACTCAACAGTCTGTGTCAAAATATTTTCTAGATGCTGAACTGTGCTCACACATCTTTAAGAAATCAACACTGAAAAGATCTTCATGTGTTTCTTTGAACCAATTATGCCACTTTAATAAAATTTTGATAAGTGAGAGGAATGACATGACAATGAGGCATGTCATTCCTGTATTTGATGGTGACAGTGGAAAGAGACAGGAAATGTGGGGAAAGAAAGTAGGGGAATTCGCACCAAGCCCCCAGGAAAAGCGTAAGGCCTTGAAGCAAATTTTTAACTTCCGTGTCTGTGACGTGGTACCATTGACCCAAAAAGACTTTTCCCATAGACTTACATTGGGAAAGCGATGTCTGTTAATCAGTGGATAATTTATTTTTGAGATAAATCAACTTTCCAGTATGACCACTTTAATATCCCTTACATAAATTTTAAATCATTAGGTTCTAAAAGTTGTAAAATGCACTTAAAGCTGAATCCAGAATTATTCCCCTTCCTCTATTCATGTGAATGAACCTGGGACGAAGGGCTCGGAGGCGGGGTTAAAGGAAACACTACTGCACCTGCTCTATGGGCCCCATGACTGTGGAAAATCAGCGAATGATCCGGGTACTCTATCACTCAACAGTCAAACCATTTTTGCTTCAAATGCCACTGAGCAACTCTCATAGGAATGAACGGGAGCCGGCCTCCAACTCTATATCCAGTTCCCTTTATATATCTATGATTTGTGCAAATGCGCCCTAACCACTCAGCTATCAGGTTACCCTCAGAACTGACTGTTAACTGACAAAACTGATATCATTCTACATATAGTGGTAAAGACATACTGTATAAATTAAGTGTTCTGCCAGATTATCAGTAAATAAATTTTAAATAAAAACGAACCTGCATTTTAAGAAATAAAAGCCATATTTAACTATATATGTCCAGAAGAACTTGAATTGCAAACCAAAAAGTAGAAATTTGAATTGTCATAATGCATACATTATTAGATATGGATTTGTCGTGGCTGCAGTTCAAACACCATCACCAACTTTCAGAAATAGATAAAAGATAAAGTGGGGTCATTGCATAAATATGTCTAACTCCTCACCTGCCACTGATGGTGATCTCATTGATGGCGTAGTATCTGTGTCGCTGGTTCACACCGGCTGCTCTGGTGTGGGATTGTCCAGTCAGGTGTATCCTGACCTGCGTGGCATGTACCAACCTCTGCAGGGCGGGAGTGTTGTAGAAGTCGTTATAGCCCGGCCTCAGGTTTGGCTCTGGGGTCAGCAGGCTGAATATGATGTTACCTCCTGAGAAGGACGCATTGCTGGAACACAGAAGGGTAACACACATTAAGAATAACCGCCTCATGGATGTATGCCCCGTCAACCAGTCAAGTCGCAGTTTACATCCATGTCTCTCCAAAATATCACCACTTCATCATTTTATCCTGTTTGACATTTGTGTAAAATTGTCATAATTAGCATTGGAATTATTAAGTCATGGCAAAAAAATGTGTTGTATTGATGTATTGATGATGATTGATCATCAAATTGAATCACCATCAATTGCTTGAAAACACACCTGACGGCAGCTGAAAACACACACACAAGTATGGGTGCACATAGGATTGTCACGGTGAAGGAATTTCCACTGCAGTGATAATGACTGGCTCAACAGCGCGATATGCTGGATTTATTGTCCCTTTTTTCCTGCAAATTACTTCATTACCTCCACCAAGGCCAAGGGCCAAGGAGGTTTTCACTGGCGTTGGTTTATTTGTTTGTTTGTCTGTCTTTGTCAGTCGGATTACTCTTTGCGATGGATTTGAATGAAATTTTTTCGAGGGCTGGGGTGTGGCATGACCAATCCAGTACATTTTGGTGGCAATCTGGATCATGATCCGGACTCCAATCAGCCATAACATTAAGACCACTGGCTATAACACATATACAGCGTGTCTCCCAATATTTTCACATCAAACTCTGTAAAATTAGAGTCGACTTCGACCAAAACACACTTGGTGATTGTTGGAAAGAGTAACAACGATGGTTTAGGTCGTAGATTTTTATGTTTCTGCCCATTTTTTTTTCAAATGAATGGTGAATTGACAATGATGCCACAGCTGTAATTATTGAATTTACTACTACAGTATGTACCACTGTGCACCACACACAGATGACTGAAAGGAAAAATGAGACTCCACCACTGAAATGAGAACAATATAAATGCTAGCCATAGATCAACTTGTATTTTAAATTAATTTTGTTCCTGCTCTCACTTGCCTTCTATTTTTGTTCTTCTCAAAAAAATTACCTGTTTACTTGTTTATCTGTGCATGTCGTCACAATGCAAAAGTACAGTAATTGACTGGTTTAAAAACACCTGAAATGACTGTGGCGTGCTTGAATATATCTTGCCAGACACTCCAGCGGCCTCAGAAGAGAAAATGTCTCTTGTGGGATGAAACAAATCTTGCGAGATAAAGACATAAATCTTGCAGGATCAAAGACAGTGCTCTTTTTGATATAATTATCAACCACTAAGTTCACAGTGTGTTATAATGTTGCCGGTGTGAGGTGCAATTGCTCTCATGCCAATTTAACTAATAAACTATGTGATATCATTTGTCAGTCAAGTGAAAAATAAGCAATGACTATATAATCTGTGATCTATTCCTACCTGTTCTATCTAATGCCAACCATCTAGTGCCAACTGAGAGCCTGTTAGCGGTCATGTGCCAAGGCAGCGCTGTAGGTGGTTAGCTTTATAAACCTAGTCACTGTAAGAGTGCCAGAGTGTGTGCGTGTGTGTGTGTGTGTGTGTGCGTGTGTGTGTATACGGGGTATGTGTCTGATTTCCTTTGATTTCTTTTGACTTATGTTTTGTGCATGTTAGCACATGCACTAACTCACAAATGTGTACATGCATAAATGTGTATGCGCCTGTTCACACACGTCTTTATTTAGTCCTGCCAGTAATTTCTGTGTAATCTCCTCAGCCTTAAAGAGGCCATGACCACCCAACAGCATACGGCAAGACCATGTGGTTCTACTATGGGGAGAAGGACCAAAACAGACTAAAAAACTGTTCG
The DNA here is from genome assembly GCA_947000775.1 of Pterois miles. Taxonomy (NCBI): domain Eukaryota; kingdom Metazoa; phylum Chordata; class Actinopteri; order Perciformes; family Scorpaenidae; genus Pterois; species Pterois miles. Next base: position 527,214 of record CAMQGK010000463.1, on the reverse strand, counting down.
AGGAGTTTATTTTCAGGAGAGAACTTTCAAATTTCATAACAGCGCTGAGCATTCTGCAAGTCACTAAATATGTGTTTGGTCCTCCCTGATTGTGTGTGAGTGAATACTGTGAATAGAGTGATATGGAGACATATTAAACTAGAAAATCTAAGGAGTCCATTGTTACAAAACATGGCATACTAGCTTGTTGGGGAGAACGTTAAATAACACTGTCGTGAAAAACTGTCTTGGCCATTTTCAAAGGGGTTCCTTGACCTCTGACCTTAAGATATGTGAATGAAAATGACTAATAATTTGGAGGGTTTTCAAAAGGTTTTATGAGTCAAAGAGACGGGTGACTATTGTCAAACCACAAAGGATCCTTCACCTTGTATTAAAAAGTGTCAAATTTTGTGTTTTCTTTCCTTTTTTGGGACACATGAACAGTATAATCGTCTGAAACATTGCGTTCATAGTGCTTTAGCATATCGGAAGATAATAAAACATTTAGGGCTTTTATATTTGAACAGTACACAAAAATTTTTTTTCTTTTTACAGGACGTAATACTGACTGTTTTCTACAGCCGCTCCCCCGTTCACACATGGTACCTACCTGGGCAGCTGCAGACAGTTGACTGAGTCTGGTCTCGGTAAAGGCCCGTTGTTCTGCATGTCAAACACACTGCAGTTTCTGGCCATATATTGCCAGTCCAACCATGGCTGTTCTGTGGTGGTGCCACTCTCAAGTTCTGTGAAGTCAAGTCTCCGTCTTTGGATCAGAACTGACTCAGGCAAGAGCCCACCAAACTGTACTATGACGTAGAATATCTGGAGGAGAGGAGGATACACGTTAGCATGAACACAACCAGATTTGCAATAACAGGTGCCCCTGTACAATGCGCTGCAATCCAAAACAGATAAATGATGCGATAGATCCTACCATGGTGGCGTTCAATTTTTGTTGACACTGTCAAACATATTCATTCACCGCTATGGTAATTTTCAAGGTCATAGTAGGAGTGGTTATTATTTTGCATTGCATTATATTAAGACTAGCTCCTCATTTGTAATAGCATGGACAAAACATTAAAACATAACGTTCACTGTGCATTGATACAAATCACACTTTAATAACAGGTCTTGTGAAGTCTTAGTCCTGTTAAAATGGTAAAAACGTAATTAATTAATCAATTAAGTCATTACTTGTGTTTCTGTATGGACGACCTAAAACGATAGTTAAGGGTTTTAGTTGAAGAGAGACAGCCGTCACACAACACAGACAGATATTTACACAAACACACAACAGTTAAACCATGCGCGTGTTTGTGTGTGTGTGTTAAGTGTTATCTGCCCCACTACAGTGTGGGCTGGGACACTGGGTTACACAGCAGGGAGCGCATTAAGCCACCACCACATGTGCAAACCCACACACACACCCACACCCACACACACACACACACACAACCCGAATTTCAGAAAGTGTCTTTTATCTGGGGACTTGAGTTGAGCTACCGCGTCAGGACAGCTCCCAAAATCCGGCCCACACTCACATACACACTTCAGTGAGAAGAGGGACGAGTCTTTTGACAGCTCCAGTGTCGACAAAGCCTGAATCCAGCAATATCTCTCTCTCCCTCTGCCCCCCCTGTCTGTCTCTCACTGCAGTGCTTAGAAAGAGGATGAAACCACTGTCCACTGCACATACAGGTGCAAGCAGATAGATACTGTACAGCATTTCAACTGTACTCTCCACAATGATGGAATTTAGTTGAGTGTCCAACCCAAAGTAGTTAACAATGACTGAGCAAGAGATCAGGAGACACGAAATCTCCGGCATTCTCAGATAAAGTAACTTCTTTTATTGGGCACATTAGCGTATGCGTTTTGGCCACAAGCCTTCGTCAGCATCAGCAAACAGAATGTAACGCCAGTTTATGATACTCAGATGAGACGCAGCCACCACTGAGGGAAGAGACTGAAAGATTACATGGTTGGAAAACACATGTGGATGCAACGCCTAGATAACGCCTCTCATAACAAAGGAGGTGTGGCAACAACAGTCAGAAATAACCAGCAATTAGATAAACATCTAGAAAGCCCAATATAAAAATATATATATGAATAGTGACATAAAAAACAAATAGTAATTCATAAACATGTTACATAGTCTAATGAGATCAAGAGGCTATTACACCATTTAGAGACACACTGGACCTCATGCAGGAAATGACATACAAACACATTTTCTATTATTTTGTTCAGATCCAGGATTTGTTCATTGTGCAAGTCCATTTTTTGGTGGCATTGCTCCAATTCTTGGCTATGTGGAGTATTTGCACACGGCCCAACACCTGCCCTTATGTAGTGTTTTGGGGGTGTTATCTATGCTATTAATAGAAAATTGCATGCCTCAAATTTATAGCTAAAAAAGTCTAGAAAGCCTAGAAGAAGAAGAAGAAGAAAAAGCCCCTTTTTTTTTCCCCCCCCCGGAAAAGTAATTTTATTTCCCTTTTCTTTTTTTTTTTTTTTTTTCACCCAACCCCACCCCACCCTCTTTATTTGAAATATTTAAATTGTGGGCTCCCTCCTCCCCCCCCCCCCCCCTGTTTGTTCCTTCCCCCCGGGCACCCCCCCCTCCCAAGAGGTAAACTCCCCCCCCCCCCCCCCCCTTCTCCCTCTTTTTTTTTCCCTCTCGCGACTTTCCCCCCTCCCCCCCCCCTTCCCCAACCCACCCCCTACAGACTGAGCTACTCCCCCCCCCAAAAAGCCACAGAGGCTAACAATTTAGCAAGCTAGTAAGTGGGAAATGCAGGAAATGCAAATGCACAATGAAAGAGGAGAAATATAACGTCTTTGAGAGTATCAACATTTTCCTCAGACATATTCTAAAATTACCAAAAAATAAAAAAAACACAATATAGGACTAAAATTACAATACACTGTACAATAGCAACTGATTATTCATCGATAAATGAACTTCCATGGGCTCCACCATTTCTCACAAGGTCAACAAACACGTCAAATGTCGTGAACTTGGAGCTTTCAGAAACTTTCCACTTACAATGTCATGAAAACGACACAAGGCGGGCATTCATATGAGCCCAATTCGTAAACTCAACCCTATTTGAAGGCACCATTTCTGCAGCAGTCACCATGCTGCGTTCACTGTCCCCAGTTCACCGCCCGAGAGCCACGGAGCTGCATGTAGTGTCACGGACATGCAGTCACTTTCCCAGTAAAAGTCTCCACCGTACATTTAGTTTCATTTACATTTCGAAAATTAAGAGAAGCTATGAGAGAAATTTAAGAGAATGTTGTTGCATGAGGTGTAATAATGTAGAATAACCCAGATTTACTGTTGATCAGACTGCTCATAACCTGGACCAAGATTTCACATGGATCTCATGCTTTTAATGGTTGACATAAAAAGGATGAAATTAATTATCATAGGGATACTATAATCCCCTTGTAGATATTGGCTGCAACGTCTAGCCCTCTAAATCACACATTCTGCTACTTACCACCTCATACATACTTCAACATGATAGCATTTGTTGTTGCATTCATTCCTAATTAGGTGACCACATAAAGACAAAACATTTCCAACACTGTGCATGCATCCCCCTCTGAATATTGAGAGCAAGTACTACAGTGACTCTGCTTCATATATTGTATAAAATAATGAAAATTCTTCTGTTTGGTAGTTATAAGTACATAGTCAAAGATGTAAACCTGCATGAATGGCGAAAGATTAGCTATACAAGCAGTCTGAATCGGTCACTGGTGTCAAATGTGGATTAAATGTGCGTGCTTAACACTCAGGGTTGGTGTGTGAAAGTGGTACAAATGTCCCAAGTTGTTCAAACATATGTCAACAGATGGTATCTTTACAAGCCCACCCTACCGGCTGACGGCAGATTCAGGATAATAACACTCAAGTGTGTGGTAGATTGATTTAATGATCAGTTCAATTAACTCAGTCAATTCAGTCACCACTTCTCAACTGAAAATTAAAACAAATCTTAATACACAAAAAATACTGCAAAAATGAATTACATAAATGGTCTTTCAATCTGAACTTTAAGATCCACTAATATACTGTATATGTCGCTTAGATTGCACATCTATTCATCATATCCATCATTATTATGGAATAATGTGTGTATGTGCTTGGCTGCATGTGTGTATTATTGGTTCTGTTACCTGGTATTGTCCATTCACCAAATCCATGGTAATAGTGACTCCTTCATCCAGCTCCCGTGAAGTCATGATCTTAGAAAGCCATGTGGTGCCCATGTCCTGATCATTGATATAACTGAGTGGATGGGCATTAAGGTTGAGTCTCAGCACTCTGTCATTAGTGGTGTCCTCAACACCACTGGGAATGCAGTATCTGTTAACAGTGAAAGTTATAAAAGGTATATGAACTGTGTACTGGTGTTCAACAGGAGATTGTCTTTTTTCTGAACACTAACTGGAGAGACACTGAGAAATAACAAAAGGCAGGCTCATCAACACAGACAAATATTTACACGCCTGAAATGTTTACACATACAGTCCACATTTAAATATACATAAGAAGTGGTGATACTGCACCTCTCAACTAAAGGGTGTACTCTGGGGTGACTGGGAGGACAACGACACTCTGATTGGGCATGAAGCTCAGGCAGGACCCCTGAATACACCTCCACTATTTCCCTGTTAAAACAAGAAACAGCAAAATATATGAAACTATAACACAACACTGAAGTTAAATACAGTATATTCATGAGCACAGTAAACTGGAATGAAAAAGGGACCAGGTTGCTATCATATGGCATAAAGTTAAACATTGCTTAAAGGTGCAGCGCATAGGATTTGGTGTGGTTTCTAGTGGTGTGGTTGCAGATTGCAACCAACTGAGTAACCCGCCGCTCATTCCTCCCTTTGCGGGTATGTGAGCTGCTGACTGCAAAGCTGTGGTAACGTTGTTCTCCTCACTCAAAGGCCATCCTTACATAATAACACTCCCTTAGGAGCAACAGAAGGCGGCTGGCAGTACCACGTTTTTGCCCTCGGCGGCTCACTTAGCCGCAGCTTCACAAGCATGTCGGAGTACTGCGGTGGCCTTCAGGTAACGTAAAAACGTGAAAGGCTGTGTTTGGTTTGTCCGTTCTGGCTACTGTAGAAACCTGGCAGAGCAACATGGTGGACTCGGTAAAGAGGATCTGCTCCCTATCTAGATACGAAGGGGTCAATCTAAGCTAACGAAAACACAAAATGATTTGAAAACATAGTTATGAATAGTGTATTCAATTTCTGCTCATAGATCCCCTGAAATGTTAAAAACTGTTCCTTGAACATAGGATTTGAACTCTTAATACAACCTAAACTGTGCAGGGATTGTAAGGATGAAAAGGATGAATAAAAATGACAATGACCACACAAGACTTTGTACTAACTTGAATTTTGGGCTATAACCTTAAGGCACCTGTTGACGGCCCTTTGAGTGCACATTAAGTGCAAAGTGGAAAATCAAAGGCATGATTTGAAAACTCAATGTTTCATTTTGTCTTAGTCCCAATCTTGATGAGAGAGACTTGTACAGACTGTGTGCAGTACATTACTGGTAAGCAAAACACTAATTGCCTAGTATTGAATTTTCAGGAAAATCCTCTGGAAGCAGTATGGATCTTAAGATGCAACGATTAGCCTTCTTTCCTCTGACCAGCTTTCCCTTTATCGCTCCATACGGCTCCTCTTCCCTTGTTGTCCTTGATCTATTAAGTATCTCTGTCTATTTCTGCTCATTTCTATCCCTTCCTCCCTTTATTCAATCTATCTACAGCTACCACTTCCCCTCCTTTTCCAGTGTCAATCATGATTACATTCCCTCACCTCTAACCTTTTCTTTCAATGTACTCATTTCCTTTGGTCCTTCTTTGATTCATCCCTCTTTCTCTGCCCATAGCTGCTCATTACCTGTTTCGTTGCCTTACTCTATCCAACTCACCTGTTGGTCAGAGTAGCAGGATAAAATCTGAAGTCCTGCATTCGCCCAATGAACTGATTAGACCCTGGAGAGATGAAAAGAGAGGAGAAAAGAACATAAAGAAGGTGATAATGGGTTTGTACTGAAGGCGGCGAGTGAGAGGATTTCACAGTGTTTAGTAGATTATCTTATCAGGTTCTTGATAGCAGCTAAGTGAGGCTGCCCACAGCTGCTTATAATGGCCAAGTTCATGATACAAAGCCAAACAGGATCGGCCACACGATCTACATTTGCTTCCACTGGAGAACAGAAGGGCGTATAAGGACAAATTCATTAGCTTGGTGTCTAGGGATAAACAAGTATTACCCCAACCCTGTGCTTTACTCATTACTGTGTTTCCTCGCTGAACCGATTATTGTCTGAGGATGATCCTTTATCTAAAACCTGTCTGTTCTGAACATTTTAAAAACTCTGGACAAGTAGATATTCAGCAAGATTTAGCTGCAAATAACTATTATTTTCATTATTGATTCATCTGCAAAGTACACTGTTGATTCATTGATTTATCGTTTTGTCTATGAATGTGAGAAAATTGAAAAAAAAATCAAAAAATGGCCATCACACGTTTCCAGAGCCCAGAATATGTTTTCAAAATATGGTACTTGTCCGAAAAACAGTTTTATACCCAAAGATAGCTTACGAAATGTAGGGTGGCTATATTTTCAAACCCCAAAACCGGGACCATTAAGTGTACCACACATTCATGCTTTCCTGATCCTGTTTAAATCAGGATGGCTAACTTGGCGCACCTGTGGCACATTTGGGCACAGCGTGATATATACAGTAGATGGGTACATTAGAGGCTGAGACAATCATGATTTATCACTGTCACTACTTTTAGCCCCTTTAATCACTACTACCACTACTACCAATAATTAATTAATGACATTTTTTTTTCTAAATTTACAATCTATCAAGTGACAACACACATTTTAGCAGGAAAACAGAAAGAGAGCTCTGACAAAACTGTCTGGCTGATGATGAGGAAAAAAAAAGCACCTGGACAAGAGATGCCACATATATCAAATATGCCAAGATACCAAAGTCTCAAGCAAACATACACTGGAATATCTCAAACATATGGGCAGATGTGTCCAGACACACATGTGGATACTGGACTGCACACAAGAAACACCATCAAAACACATAAATGAACACAGGCAAGCCCCCAACTCATCTCCACACACAACCATACGTACGTGACAGTGTTGGACAGAGCATAAAGAGACCCACACAGACGATGATGTTGGTCCAAACAGAGCCGGAGTCTTTTAGTGTCCAACAAACTTCTATCTAGTTTGACAACAACTCTTAGAAGACGGATAACGTCTCTGAGCATCCACAGAACCGCTGCCATGTCTAGCTTTGTCTATGAACGTGTGTGTGAGTGTGTGTTAGAGGCTTTACTGTGTGTATTCCAACCAAAAAAAAAAAAAAGACAAAAAAAAAAACATCCTTAACTTTAGAGTGTATGAGTGAGTGTGCATATGTGTGTGTATTTGCATTTGAGAGAGGCTTTGCCATGTTTGGCCCAACTACAGTGTGAGTGTGTGTGTTGGAGGGGTGTGTGTGTGTCAAACACAGAGGGAGTGTTTTGGGATGTAAGTGTGTTCGAACAGTGTGTGGTTGTGCAGCCTTAGGCTTTGGCTCAGGATTTCTTTAGCGTGTGGAAATGGGATTATGCCTTCCTCTGAAAAGCACTCTCCCTATTGTTACTGGGATGATGCAAGGTATAAGCCTTAATTCTCTCTTCTCTGTTTAGGTTTCTGTCTTCTCTCTCTGTGTTTCACTTTCTGTCATCCGTCGCGCTCAGTTTCCTCTTCTGTGTTTTTGTGTTGTTAGAACTGATGACAGTTAATACATGCAACTGTGTTTGGTTTTGTTTTTTCCTCTGTCCTTCACTGGTGAGGCATGTGGTTACTGGTGGCAACAGCAAACTGCTAGTTTGTCAGAAATGGTAAATGTACAGTATATAGTTGCTTATATCCAAAGCACTTTCCAGTACAAAGGCAACAATTGATCAACTGGTGTGTCTGTGTACGGTGCAACCAAACAAACTTACAGCAATCTAATTTCATGCTGCTCACTGCCCAGATACAACAACAGGAGTTGTTACCTCACTGAGAAGATAGAGATGTTTATCTCCTATTGCCTGCAACTCTGGTTTTCTTCTTGTTTGTCTCATTATTGAACAATAGCTTTGCTGACTAATACACTACGTTTCTTGTGACTGCTTCACAATAAAAGCCACCCTGTGCTTTTAATGTGAAGCAGCAGTAGGAAATGTTTGGTTTGAACTACTAATAATATAACAGATCTGACACGGTGAGGCTGTTATCAATGAGAGAAAACTGCAATCGCTGGATTACATGCTGCACTGTTTCCTGTGCGTGTGAAGGCAACTTGTGTGAAGTAATTACAGAATATAAATACAGTGAATGACTATTGCTGAAAAACACCAACCATAAATAGTATCATATTTTTGTTTGATTTCAAAATCTTAGAGATTTTAACTTTAAGGTCCCAATTTGTAACCATCTGAACTTTAGCATGATTGGAAAAATCTGAAGTTACTAATTATGTGTTATTACCACTCTCAATACAATCGTGCTATCCTTATCGGCCACTTTAAAAATGTGGTTGACATTTAAAGTTCTGATCTTGACAACTTCTCACTGTACTTATCAGACACACAGTTAGAAGGGTCCCATCCAAAAATAGACATAGTTGTTAATCAATACATCTGATCAGCATTCGCATAATCAATCAACTGATCAGAATTCCAGACACAGCCCCTGAGTTCAACAACCATACACATACACACACACTGTCTCTCACCCCCTCAAGCCAATCACTTGCATTGATCCCAACCACTGATGTGATCTCCAGCTGATCAGATGCTACCTGCCGTGAACTAGGGATCAATGGCTGATAAACGAGAAGAAAAACACTCGTTTATCACTCTGGAGATGAACGGATATCATTTTTCTCTCAATTTCTCTCCTATTGACTCTGAGACGGCTCCCAGGCACCGCCAATCAATCACAGATGTGTAGTTGAAGGGGGATGAAGGCTGGGAGGAGGATAAAGGTGGAGTAGTCATTGACACCATATTTAGATATACAGACAAGATAAACTAAGAGGTAATTTTTCTCCACTTGAAGGAAAAAAAAAGAGACGGTGGTTGTTCTGACGGAGGAGGGTTGTAGATTGGACTGATTTCAAGCCTGAAAAACAAATTTCCTACCTCGCTATTTGAGTTTTCTGCTGCAGTTTTAAACATTTTAAAACACTGATACTTACTTTCATTATTATTATTACAATGATTATCTTATTTCTTACTGTTTATAATTTTTTATACAGAGAGATTTTAAACTTGAATTTTAATACATTTGTCATATACCTACAGGTACTTACATGAAATTTGACCTCTGCATTTAACCCATCTTAATCCTAACCCATTCCTAATTTCAGAACAGAGGGCTGCTGCTAGCTGGGGATCGAACCGCCGAACCATGCGTTTAAAGGACAACCCAGACTCCTTATTGAGGATCAGAATCTGGATCTAATGTACCTCTAAAAAAGTTAACTTGTCACGTGTCAAAAACATAAAAAGAAACACAAAAAGTCAGTGATCTTTACCGTTGGAACTGAGTCCCACCCACATGGCGCCATCCTCGCTGTTATCAGAGAGCCTGGCGGTCAGAAGTTGTGTGTCAAATGGTGTCCCATCCTCCTCAAGCCCATCCAGGAATAGACTCACACGTCTGTCGTGGACCTGAAAATCAGTCAGAGTGAGACCTAAGTCTGTGCTGAGCAGTTTGAACTCAGGCGTTGTATTTACTGTGTGTATTTTCGGCTTTATGCAATGAACAGATTTTCTGAGGGAGCAAATCAAAAAGTGTCATCACACTGTGAGTAATAGACTGCGTCAGCCAATCAAACCACCACAGTACAACAGTACAACAATAGTACAACAATAGAACAGTACAGCACTTTGCTTTTTCCCTTTTCAGAGTAGCATGACCATTTGATTAGGATGAGGAAGGCTCAAGCAGTCACAGCTATTAGACAAAAAATGCTGTTTTTGTCTAATAGCATCTACGTAAACTGTATACCAGGTTTTGGGACAGAAAAAAAAATACAATGATGATCAATTTAATAAATCAGCATTGACATAAAGCATCACAGGATACCATTAACAGTCTCCGAGCACCACAGTGGATCCTACGTACATGTAAGGGAGCGGCCTGAGGGGCAGATGCTGCGTTAAAGGCCTAGCAGCAGGTTGCTACTGTAACACACAACTTCTCAGAGAGAGAGCGGCAGCTGCTCTGTGTGTGCGCATATGGGCATCTATCTACAAAAGTGCGTGCACGTGCCACTGGTGTGTTTTTGCATATCTATGCATGTGTGTGAGTGTGACCATGTGTGTGTGAATTATACATACGGCTAATCTTCCAGCTCATTTCCCCAGTAGCAGAAAGAGCCTCAGGCTAAACTGCCTCAGCCGCAAATTAGCTTTCTGTTTGACCAAAAATCTCCTCTCCACTCCTTTCCTCTCTCCTTTCCCGATCTGCTGCATGAATATTAAAAACTGCACGGCAGACAACATCGTCAAAGCAGGAGCAGCTCCCCTTCACATCAAACCCAGGAGAAAAGAAAGATACTTCCATAAGAGGGCCCCCCCCCCACAAAAAAAACTTTAATGTGCCCTGTCCTACTCTCTCCCTTTACCCCATCTCCAAATCCTGTGTTTGGGAAACACACTGTGGGACCACTGATAAACGTGACTCTCCCTGTCTTACTAGAGTCCCTCTCTCCTTCTTCATCTTTCTCGTCTCTCTCCAGCTCTGGTCCCCCTTGCTTTGTCCTTTCTCCTCCTCACGAGGTCATTTGATTTCTTCACCTTTTTTCAATTTTTGAGTTCCCTCACCTTGTTTTCATTTGCTCCCTCTCTCTCCCTATTTTTCATAACCATCTTTACTTTCTCTTCCCTCTCAGTCAACGACTTCCCCCTCTCATCTCCCGTCCTGTCTCTTTTCCTCATGTTTATCTTGCCCTGTCGCTCTCACTTGTTGTCAGCTCTTTAGGGAAGTTGAAAAGGTGTGAGGAGGGAAATAAGTCCAAGTCAAAAAACGCCTTTAGGGGATGAAGGCAGGCCTAGACAAGTGTCTGCCTCTCAGAGGATAGTTAAGACGCCCAGACAGACACTTTCATGATGGCTGATTGAAGACTAGCAAGCGCATGAGAGCCGAAGAGAGAGCGCAGGAGAGAATAAGAGTGGAAAAAAGGAAGAGGAAAAAAGAGACAGGAGGGAGAAAAAGAGAAGTCAGAGAGCGAGTGTAAGAGAGGGAGCTAGAAGAAGGGCCCTCTTTAGGAATCTCTAAGCCGGAGCTGTGTGGCTCTTGGGGAGATGTGAGGCAGTTGTCAGGCCTGATGTAAATGAATTCTGAAGCGCTTCATCCTCCTTAGCCGCCACACGCCCTTTTGAAACGCAGCCAACTCCCCTTTGTTAGCTTTCACAAACACTTTCCCTCTGTTTTTCCCTTTCCCCATCCATCTGTATTTTTACCTCCTCCTTTCCTCTACCTCCCTTTGTCTCTTTTAGCCAGTGTAACTTCAGAGCTCTTCGAGAACAGAGCGGAAAAAAGGGAAAAGAGTTAAAGAATTCTTTAGTGTTGATAACTAGTCTCATTTGGACTGTGTCCACTAAGTCCAGAGGAAAGAAAATGACTACTTTAAACTATACCTATCCTCTTCCTTTTATACAGAGGATGTGTATTTTGTGAGGGCTTTTCACTAATGTACTTTATGGTACCATCACTGCATGCATTTTCTGATAATACTAAGCTACTGTATAATAGAGCCCACAAGTAGTCATCACTAACTGTAGTTAGTATACGCATCATCTGGATGCAAAAGCTCACATGAACAAAGACAGAAAGTAAGCTGTACCCAGCATGCCGTTCCGCAGTTTAACAGGTAATATAGTAAATGGTAAAATGGTAAATGGACTTGCATGTATACAGCGCCTTTCAAACTTCTGACTTCTCAGGGTGCTTTACACCACATGTCAGCATTCACCTGTTCACATACACATCCATACACTGATGGCAGAAGCTGCTATGCAAGGTGCCAACCTGCCCATCAGGATCTAATCTACGCACAGCCTTCTGGAGCCATCTGCGGTAAAGTTTCTTGCCCAAAGACACTTTGACATGTGGAGGAGCCGGGTTATACCCAGCATGCTGTTCGGCTGTTCGGCAGCAAGCGATGGCGAGCAAGATGTACCCAGCATGCCATTCTACAGTTTAAGAGATAATACTGTAGCAAGCAATGGAGAGCAAGTTGTACCCAGCATGCCGTTCGGCTGTTTAACAGTTAATATTGTAGTGAGCAATGGAGAGCAAGTTGTACCCAGCATGCCGTTCGGCTGTTTAACAGTTAATATTGTAGTGAGCAATGGAGAGCGAGCTGTACCCAGCATGTCATTCGGTGGTGTAACAGTTAATAGGGGTCCCCTCTCAAAAACAATACAATACACTAATAGTAAGTATGTCCCGTAGATCTCAAGAACGTGCACTCATTACTGCACTTCCTCCATCGATGCCCAATAACAATCTTTCATTGTGCATGGTGCAACACCAAAGCTATAGTTAAATGTTCCCATGTTCCTTTAACAATTGTGATTGCAATATCTACAAAAAAAAAAAAAAAAAATAACGGAAATTTTCCAAAATCATGCAAACTTGAACTACAAGTGGACATTAATTTCATACACACTTCTTCATTATTGCTCAGAGATATACTTGTTTCTGCTATTTTACTCTTCTTTCCTGCAAACTCAAACTCTTATTCAGATTGAAGCTGAAAAATGGAAGAAGAGATGGGTTCAGCAGGGTTCAGTCCTGGGCCAGCTTGGATACTGAATCTAACCCCTGCACCACTCATGGCTCCATTAGTTCCTGGCCTAGTTGTTTGCAGATTGCTCCTGCAGCATTCCTGCAAAGCCACAACTCAAACTAACAACAGGCACTAACCACAGTGAAATTGTCCTATATTATATAATATTTTAGCTACAGATATTTTTTTAACTTTTCTGTGATCAAACTGATGGCTGGATGATTGTCCATGTGGTGCATGACTACCTATAAGGAGTGCTAAAAGAGTTTTACCTGACTATTAAATGAAATGTACCATGAAATATTTGATATCTCTTCTTCTGGGGAAAGTTTTACTATTTCCCTTTCCTTATTAAACAATTTCCTTCAAAAGGTTTCTTTGCTCTTAGGGAGTTTCAAGCACCCTTTCCTTGTGCACAACCAACCCCACTGGCAATGTTACCACCTAAGCCTCTCTAAAAGCCCAGGGAAACCCTGAGTGGAAAGCTTTTAGTGATCTGTAGACTGGCATTTTGACTAAAGCTCTTCTCGATTTTCACACTCCTGCCAAGCCATGGCTCAGTACACAGTGTGGACAGCAGTGTTTCTTCTAAGCTAACTTTGTAGCTGTGGGCCACAAAAGTAAGAGGTGGTGGAGAAACTATGAATAAAATTAGCCCAAAGTTTGCTGTTCTAGTCCTACAATATTGCTTCAATATGAAATTCTACAATATAACAGGATAATATAGAACTTTCACTTTTGTAAGCACCATGGGACAACAGCTGCCTGTGTCTTGCAGATTAAAAATATTGCTCTGTAAAAGTAAAAAGGAAAAGTGTGAAATCTAGTATACATCGCAGGCTACAATTCTGCATCATGTACAACTGATAAATTTGTGTCTGATGGCCTGCTTGTATCAATCTTTTCTTTTTTTGCAATGGTAAAATGTAGAACAGTTCAACATGTCCTCAACTGTTACAGTTATTCCTCACTTTTCCTGCTTTTTCCTACAAATGTCCAACAACAAGCGACATACATGTCAAAATCTCCTCATTACATGCATAGAGTCTTTTCAAAATAAACTTACGTCTTTACAGGAAACAACTTGGTTAGGTTTAGGCAACAAAACTAATTAGTTAGGTTTAGGAAAAGATTGTGGTTTTGGTTAAAATTAACATCGGGAGTGGTGTAAGTTAAGTTCAGAAGTTACGTGACAAATATACAACTTCTGGTTTCACACGAGGTACGAACACCGGTCTCCAGGACAAAAGTCTGGGGTTTCTTGACCCAACCCGACATTCTCCCTACGCAGCATTTGTTGCTCTTTATACTTCCTGGTTCACAATTACGTGAATTACATGAACTGATTTTGTACAAATTGCGGTGAATTATTTTTCTTTGGTATAGCAACAAGCGGTGTAGTGCAAGGATAGGTAAGGAGAGGAATTAAGCATCTATGGGCTGCAGCAACGCTTCCTGATGACCTGGGTCATTTTCCATGAACTTGATCCAGTCGCTCAGTGACCTCCATTTTACCAAACTGAGGATAAGACAGATCTGCCAGCATAATTTTCAGATATATAAAAAATTGAGTAGCTAATTTCTGTATTTGAAAGTAATATTATTTATTAATGATTTTATGATTGACCAATCAAAACACAAAGTGCAGGTCTGTGTCACTTTCATATAATATGATGGTAATATCATCATAAAAATCATGTTTAGTTGCAGTTTGTAAAGTAACTCTTTGTTGCCATAATCAAGTTGTCAAAGATAGACAGCTGTCATAATGCAGTTGCAGACCAAACTAAAGCTTTTCATTTCTTCAACCACAACACAGAAATTCATCTGACTCTCATTATTCTAAACAGCCAGGTGTTATGCAAACATCTGACATGTTGCGGACACATTTCATCTATATGTGGAGGGCTATCTTAGCGGCCGGTGACAGTCTGAGGTCAAAGTACATGACAGGGACCTTAAGGATGACTAATACTGGAAACCAATTCTAGATACATATTTTACTGCTGTCCGATTAGTCTATTAAGTGCTACAGCAGCGTAAGACTCTATGCAGGAGCTTCATGCTCTCTATGCGTTTGTGTGTATGTGGTGAATGCACCAGTTTACACACAGTGTGCTGTTCCTGTTCGACCTTTCTCACAGATGTACTATTACCCCGTCACCCATATTTTTCTTATCCACCCAGTTCACCATCTGATCAGCTCATCTGCTTATATTTTTTGACACAACAAAACAAATTTAAGCCATTTACTTCTCCCTCTTATATTGGCAGTTCCCTCGTTTTTCTTTTAAGATGAACATGGTAAAACAAAGACAGACAAAGCACACAGAAAACAACAAAAACAAAACTGAGAGAATAAGAACAAGAATGAGCCCATTCTTCTCAAAGCATTAGTAGTTGCTCATAGTAAGTACTGTCATGCACTTGATATGGCATTTATGTACCAACTTTAGAAAGTGGAGTAAGTGGGATGCATTGATGTACATTCTTTCAAACTTGGGCCAATAAAATGTACTTAACTTTTCATCATCTTCACATCCATCTTCCCCTCTAACTCCCTCTGCTCTAAAACCACACATTGTCAGTTCCTGTCCTCCTACTTCCTCTCTCTTCATCTTCCATCTCTTCTTTTCATCCATCTCCACCCTCCTCTCTTGAACTTTGCTCAACCATCTTTTGTTTTCTTTTCTGAGACCTTCTCCTCTCTTGTTGCTCCTCTCATGTTTGTCTGCTCTTCCTCACCTATCTCTTCCTCTCCTTTTAACCTCCTCTAATCCCTGACTGCCCGCCTCTGCCTCAATGCATCTTGCCTCGCCCAACTCCCTCCACGCAGCCGCTCTCCTCCGGATGTGTTGCCCTGTGACTGACATGCCACTCACTGATAACGCACCTCATTCCACAGCCAGTGAAGCTGTCATGGGGGGGGGGGGGGGGGGGTTAGGAAAAGAGTGAGAATGGAAGGAAGAAAGAGAAAGTAAGAGACATGATGGAGGGAGGATGAAGTGAAGAGGTTGGTGAAAGAAAAAAGCAGGATACATGGGAAATAGTCATTTTGGGTAGCAAACAAATGATGTGGCAAGCTTGTTCTTGACATCACTGAGGCAGACTCTAAGGAGGGAGACAGAATTATATTGGGGGGAAGAATGAAGCAGTGTATATATTATTAAAATGCAAAAAGAAGGAATCCTGGTACTCCATGTGGTTAAGATGCATACCATATAACCACAACGTCTCCAGTTTGATCTCAGTTCCCTCTCTCTCGCTCGGTTCCCTGTCTATCTCAACTATTAGCTGTCAAATGAAAGAAATGCAGGAAGATGTTGAATAAAGACTGAAAGACAGAGAAAGATATAAGAGGATAAGTGGAGTAGAATACATGGTCAGTGAATGGTTGTTAATCCTCACAAAGGTGTCGTTATAAATATTATCTAATAACAAGTCAGTGTTATTAAAAACTATTTGGGTTTAAACATAGTTTGGCATCTTTAAATGATTCGGCAGATGACTTTGAGTCAGAAGGTCAGAATCCATGTTAGTTAAAGTAACATCTGGGTCCCATCAAAATCACAGAAGAGACAAGGTGGTTATAGGTAACTAAGTTATTTCAATAATAGCATCATGTTCAGGGCTCAACAATAAGAATTGTCCACTTTACTGGGGCAAGTAAAATGAAACTTAGGGCTAGTAAATCTAGAAACTCACTTGGCTGATTGGGCGAGTGGTAAAAAAGAATGAAACAGCTTTTTCCGGAGCTGATGATGAAAGTTGTAAACGCATAACCAATCTCGCAAATCTCATCTTTCTTGAGATTTGCTTATGCGCAGTACCTTTCAGGCACCCACGAGAAAATAGCAGTGGGTGAAGACAAAGTTTATGATCTGAAGCACAAGAAGGCATTTCAGTTATCCTGAAAACAGTTTAGCTGGGTGGCATCAGAGGACATGGCTGAAACTCCCAATTAATTAACTTAAATAAAGATTAAAAATGACAGTTATCTTTGGTCTTTCTTGTATTTGATAACTGCTAATAAATAAAATGTTTTTGATTTTTACAAAGAAAACTTGACTTTGGGCGAGAAGATTTCTGATCCACTTGACCGTTCAAGTGAAAAAAACAAACATTAACTGTGAACCCTGACGTTTAAGGAATAAAAAAGTAAAGTTGGGGCAGGGAGATGAAAAGAAGCTGGGTCAGGACAACAAAAGCTTAAGAGAAGAGGAAAAGGAGCAAAAAAAAAAAACAAAAAACAATGGTGCAAACGGTTCCTGTTATGGATGTCTAATGCAATTATTTATTTACATTATCACTGGTGCAACTGAAATCACTGATTCTACAACAAATGTGGGCCAAACAGGCAAAGATTCAGAAGAAGATTCTGCATTTAATTTGCTAACTAACTTATACAAGTGTTTTCTGGGCCTCTCTCAAGGTTCAATCGTGGGCATGAGGCCATGTTGCTATGGCTCTATCTATTTGGCCTGTAAAATTGTGATTTGTGATTTTGGGCTATACAAAAATAAACTGACTTGACTTGACTTTTAAAAAAAAAAACAAGATAAGTGAACTTCTTTTGGTCAGGTGTGTTTGTATAAAATGCACATGAAGCTTGAACTCAAAGACAGATCCGGGACCACTTTTCCAAAATCATCTTAAGATTAAGGTGATCTCAGCTTCACAGACGTACAACTGAAAAAAGATTATCTTAACCTTAAAATGATTTTGGGAAACCACTTGCTAAATATTCCTGTCCTCCAAATGTAAACCAAAGTGAGTGAAATCAAAAAGTGTAATGTGACTTCATGCATCTCCAGCTCTCCACTTTTGCATCCCCAGGCATATTGTCACCTTTCCCTCTCTCTTTCTCTCCCTCTCTACTGTTATCTCTCTCCTTGTTATTCACCCTCCGAGTCTCTCCCTCCTCTTTACTCCTCTCTCCCCTTATATACTTGCCCTTACCCACTATGAACTGTTAGCAGCTCTGATGTACAGCCAATATTCTCTCTATCATATTAGCACGGCTGCAGTGTGTAAAGAAAGAGATAGGAAGAGGAAGAGAGGAGGAAAGGGAATAAAGAGAGAGAAGATGGAGAGGAGACACATTTGTTCTACTCATCTCAGCGCTAAAAGATACAATTACCTCTCACAGCATATTATCCATGTTTTATACCAGCCCAGAGCCCCATGCCTTTGCCTTGCCGCGCTCACCCCATGTAAGGCCCATATTTTAACACTAGCCATGACAGTTTATTTAAGAAAAGAAAATTGTCCCCAGGGAGATGGAGAGGGAGAGAGAGGAAGTGTGTGTGTGCGGAGAATGAGAGGGAAAGAGGGAAGGACAAAGAGGGTGGAGGGGGGGAGAGAATGAGAGATAGATGAGGCCGAGAGAGAAAGAGAGAGACAAAATCATAACCAAGAAGAAAAGCAAAGACAAAAGATAAAGACAGAAAAAGACAGCAAGGGGACGTTTATAAGGTGACACACCAACCTTTTAATAAAGACCATAAGTCTCTGAGACATTTTCTTTCTGAGCAGGACGCAAAGAGGGGTCCCATTTAACAAACCAGAGACATCCACGAGGGCATACATGGAAAGAGGAGCACATACAGTACCACGCTGCAAGAGGAGAGAAATACTGCATAGTAACAAGGCTTACGGCCCAGACAGGCCAAACCGACATCAGAGAGCTAACGGAGACGAAGGCCACTTGTTGTGTCGCCTCACGCCACCCGTGTCTTGGCCAAAAAAAGTAGCACTTGAACATACCGCGAAGACTATAGCAGACAGCCGGTTAGCACATACACACTGCGCCTGCGTGACAGAAAATAACTGTCCACACCAACAGGCGGCTGTAGGCTCTATTAGTCATACAAAAGGGGAAACCTGAAAACCAACGACAGCAGACATACCAACCCATGTTACATTAAATAAAGCAGCGTTTGATGACCATTTTCACACCACTGTCGCTCATCACTTAGCTGCATTCCAGATGAAAATATCTGTATATTGGAATGAACACACGAGATGAAGATGAAAAGCGTTGTGTGTGTGCCCTCTTGACTTTGCATGTTGGCTTGCTTTCCTCACTTCAGTTTCTCTTTTCGTGCACTGATCCAAGGTGAACAGCCAATCAGCGATTTTTCTCACCAATGAGCTCTGCCGGCAAAAAGCCTCCGACAAAGACAGACTAGTGCAGCGTCCTCATGACTTAATCACTTGAACGCCATGCATATTGTGGTCACGATGTTGTAAACATGAGCTCAAAAGCTTCACTTGAAGGCATCATAAAGCTCATTTGGGTGTAACATAAACATTCTATTGGTGCCCAAATCAGTCTCCCATTCATTGTCTATGGAAATAAGATACTGGAATTCTTAGTTTGGGTGGTGTTACCCTTTAATGCAGACACAACATAGCTGACACCCAATGTATTTTAAAAAAATTGCATCCATGAATGTAATATGTTGTCAGCGGATACAGTATACAGTAAATGCACGGTGGGAAGAACGATTAAAACAAAGCAAAAGTATTGCATCGGCTGTCGGGTTGGGTTTGAGTCTAAATCTGGCAGTACCAGTCGGGAGCAGTCAGGTCTGGTTTTAAAGACTGAGGTAAGAGGGTTCCAGTCTCAGTTTCAGGTCAGAGCAGAACTCTGCCTCCAGGCAGGAACATTAGTTTGATAACATTCACTCATTTTAAAACATTCAGGTCTTTTCTTAAATTTATTTTGCTCCTAATAGGGTTACTAACCTATGACATAAAACTTCTACATTAGCGTGGATATTTCTAGAAAGGGCAGGTTAACATAACATATGCTCTTTGGTGGATCCTTTTATCCAAAGCACCTTGCAGCACCCTTGCCGCCTACATTTTTAGCACTCATATCTCACAACTCCAGCGGGAATGAAACCCCTAACCCTGGCCGTGTTAGTGCCTTGCTCTCACTATTAAGCTGGGCCAGACTGCACACTGGCATAAAACACCGATGTAAAATAAATTAAGAAATGAATTTTAGGACAGAAAACCCCACACATACACACACCTTTCTCTCCCTCTCTCTCACTATGTAATTGATGCCAGTCTCGTGCCCTTTCGCCTCCTGTGCCAGCGGGCAGAGGGCTACCATAGAGGCGTCCGCTTCACCCCTACATAACAACCTTGCCTCACCTTCACACACATGCACACAACCACAAACGCACACACATAGATTTACTGTATTCAGTGCACATGCATGCACGCAAACACACGGAAACATGCACAAAAAAAATGACGCCATACATATACACAGAATGTATGCACATGCATAAACACACATGCACATTAACTTTCAGTCTGTCTCACAATCTGTCACTCCAGGTGGGACAGAGAGAACAGCATCAGGATAAGTACATGAGACGCTGTGCATTGAGCCTGTGTGTGCAAACAGCAAACACTAACAAATGCAAACACTTTCTATTAAGCTTGACTTCTGCTACGGCATGTCATGTCATTAGTCATATGCATAATGTCCTGATGTGTCCTTAAATTAGGGGTGTCACGATTAGGCTTGCAGCGGTAGTCGGTGTTAACCGGTGCTACACGGTGGTCGGGCACACACCAATTACATTACTTACTCACCGCCCCTACCGTTGTTTTGCTTTTTTTTTTTTTTTTTTTTTTTTTTTTTTTTTACAGAAATAATACCTATTTAGTTGATTTTTGCATATCAGTGCCATGTTATCAATACATAGTTGACGGATGCTACAAAGTGAAAGTGATTGTGTCTGCTGGAGTCTCAAAACAGAGTAGCAGGAGTCATGTTTCACACACGGCATGAGAGAGTTGACAGACAAGATGACGGTGGTGGATTTGGTGTCAAAGTGAAAAGCAGAAGTGCCTATTTGGCAATATTTCAGATTTAAACCTAATGCTATAAGGGAATCATAACGTTAATGAGGCAATCACGGCGTGGAGGACGGAGTGATCACAGCCGGTGTCCGCAGCGCTGGGTGGAAACCTGCAGCTCTGCAGTGAAAGCTCTACCGGAGAGGCCAGACACACAGCCACCCAACAGTAATATGTATGTGCGGTGTAATCGGTAACACTGGTGTTGTCACAAGTTTATTAATCGGTGGGAAAATTTCCTCAGCCTCGGCGCTGCATTCACTGCCCTTGGCGTAACGATGCTCTGTCTGCTTGGATTAACGATAACAACAGTTAGTGCGCCGGTCGTTGATCCCAACATGGTCATCGTGGCTAATGCTGGTACTGCAATTTCTGTGTCCATGACATGATGCCATTGGGCCCAAAAAGACTTTTTCTCATAGACTTACATTGCGAAAGAGACATCTGTAACTCAGCGGGTAATTTTTTTTTAGGTGAATCAACTTCCCACTACAAACACTATAATAGCCCTTATTTAAATCATTAGGTCCCAAAAGATGTAAAACACAGTAATAGCTGAATCCAGAGTTATTTCCTTCCTCTGCTTATGTCTATGGAGACCCAGACCATGCTGGCAGTGCAAGCCGTGACGTTAGGACCCTGTGACGGAGTCATGAGATTGAGCAGACGCTACTGCGCATATCAGACATGCACATTAGGGCCGGGAACTTTTCCAGACCCAGAAATCTACCAATTGACTTTATGCACCACTGAGCAACTTTTATAGGAATGAATGGGGGATCTATTTCATTTAATACATCCATGGTATCTGCATCAGCTCTATCTTAAGGTGGACCAGCTTTTGTCCTTAAAGCGATGAGCCACTCCTCTGCGTTTTTCTCAGCTTTTTAATTAATTATATCAATATTTCTTTTAACCGTTTAATCAATGGCATTAATCAGTTAAATGCTTAATTATCCCTAATTTGAACACATCATGATAACGTTAGATATTTCTTCTTCAGATAATGTGTGTTGACCTTTTCACACTAACAGCAAACACAGAAGGAGAGGTGAGGAGAAGCAAGGGAGAGGAAGGAAGACAGCAGAGCTTGCAGGAGAGCCAACCAAGGACAGAGATGAAGAAGAAGAAGAAGAAGAAGAAGAAGAAGAAGAAGAAGAAGAAGAAGAAGAAGAAAGACAGACAAGACAAACCCAGTCTCAAATAGAGTGCAATGCGGCATGTGCATTTATGCGAGAAAGAAAGAAAAAGATGGAAAGACTGTGGTGGCATCGGATCAATCAGTGCAAATTAGTTGCCTTCTGCCAAGACCAGACCAGTCCTTATACAGACATGCACACAGGCCAGAGCCTTCCAATGTAATTGTGCGTGAAAACATTCATTAAGCTTATTATGGCATTCAGGAGAAGTTTTAGCAGCCAAACTGTCCGAGAGCAGAGTAGTGAAGCAGATGAGCTGTCAGAGTCCAGAGAACAAATTGTAGATTAGATAGGAACAACTCCCTCCAATAAATATATAGATGAATGTGTGTCTGTGTAATCTTGACTTGACCTTAACTCACTATGACACTCAGACACTAACCCACTCACCCTCTTTTTTCCATCTTTTCTTAACAGTTCTGTTTCTCCTCTCTTTTCTTTGTCTTTAGCAACAGGTAAGAAACACAAAAGCAACCAGCCATTTGTCTGTGTAAGTGTGTGTGTGTGTGTGTGTGTGTGTGTGAAAGCAGTGCGTACATCACTAGTTGGTGTGTTTAATGGTAAGAGAAAGAAAAAGAGTGCATGTACGTGTGCGAACGCATGAGTGTTAAACATTCATGCTGCTACATTGGGTCGTGATGGGACCGGTGTGACTGGTTGTCCCTGCCACTGCCTCATCCGATAATGCTGATTTGCTCAGGCACTAACAGACGGACCCCTCTGGGGGTCCTCCAGGCACACAGTCAATCACTGCTACTCCAAAAGATAGTACTCCAAAGCTATTTAAATCGCAAACTCCCTTCCTTTCTCTTCTGTCCATCTTTTACTATCTCTTTTTGCCACTTTCTTTACTTCTCTTTACACTCAAACCTTTTCTAGATTTCCCCTAACCTCCTGACATACGGTACGTCTTCAATTCTGTTTTTTATATTTTTTTTCTGTTTCTTCCCCTTTCACTACAGTAATACAATAGCACAAAATGCAAGCTGTTAAAATGAAAAGGCACTATTGCTCTCTTGCCCTCCCCTGACCAGAACCACAACAACTGTTGCACTAGTACAATATCATCATAAATGCTGTGTTGATTAGATGACAAGACAATGTAAACAATGAGACCCAGAGATGTACAAATGACATAACTTCTATTTCGGTCTCTCTGCAACAATCAGGCTACATTCACACCAGATCAGGATATGCAGCGATTTGCAACAGGGTTGTGCAGCAGCGTGGTAGAGTCACTTAATGGACCATTGACTGCTTGATGATTAACGTATTTTGTTCCCTCATGGCTGGTTTGTACACAAAGACTGTATCAAATATGGATGTCATCTCTGTAATGTCACCAATGTCTGAGGAGACTTTGTAAAGCTCAAAGTGGGTGACTCAGGCTGTCGCCATCTTGGCAATGACAACGCAGAAACTCACAGCTAATCCAAAAATGGCCAAAGAAATGGATCGTCGGTGGAGATGAGGCGAGTCCAGGTGACGCTGCAGAGGAGACAGCTAGCACCTAGCAACCTGAAACGGCACCCACCTGTCTCTCAAAGCATCCGTGCCCTCAATTATATCTAACTTTAAGCCTTGATATGATTTAAACAAACAAGTTATATAATAATTCACCCCCCTACAATTGTCACAAATGGGGATATTAGCTATAGACACCAAAATATTTTTGTACCAGGCTGTAAACATGTTTATTTCTGCTATAAAGTTAAGCATTTTAACATGGGGATCTATGGGGATTGATTTCCTTTTGGAGCCAACCTCAAGTGGCCATTTTAGGATGTGCAGTTTTTACCACTTCCTCATTGGCTTCACTACTCCGCACCAGAGGTTGCGGCTTGGTTGTACAACTCTGGATGGACAGATATATGATTGGTCACTGCAGCTTGACGTTGGGTTCTGTTTCCTTTTTTTTCAGCACCCCCTGCAGCCACCGCAACTACTTACATTTCTGCCACACTGTTGAATCTGGTGTGAATAAAGCCTTACTTATTGATTCTCTCACCCGCTTATTAGCTCACTGACACTCCAAAAGCAAGCCTGCTCCTCTCAACAGTATAACATCTACATCAGATTGGTCACATAAAAGCAATTCAGGTGAACATGACACTAATAAGAGCGTCTAGTTTCATGGCGGTAAACTGACGATTGCAGCCAGTAAATTTGCACTCTTGGTCATCTCATTTGCCCTGGCCCACACCGCAATGCTGGGTGTGGTGTTCCTGATGTGAATGTGTTATGAATATCGTATTCATCGTATTCGTATCGGACGTACAGACTGTGTGCAGCTCATAATTTTCCCTACAGCAACCACACAGTTCAGGGTGTCAATGCCCAATGCTGTCCTCATGCAATCACAGTACTGTGAGGCATAGATGCTAAAAAAAAAAAAAAAAACACAAGTGTCGTTAACTATGTTACACAGATCATCACTCACTGTAACAGCAGTTATACCCATCCGTCCTTCATCCACGGAAATAGCAGAGGTAATTTTCTACAAACAGTACAAGGAGAGCTACCGATTAGTCATAAATTGTGCAGAAATGTACAGGAAAGTGAATCCCACTATAAACTGAGTTCGTAACCATCACTTAACAACACTGAGCCACCTCCCTCAGTTTCCCCCCATCTCCTCTCCACTGAGTCCCTCCCTCCCCCAGGCTACCTTTTCCTACACTATTCTCAACATCGTTACCATAATCAGATAAGACAACTACCTAGGGAGCACCAGCATCCCTACAGCACCTTGCTCCTGGCACCCGATGTGTACATGCGTGTGTGTGTGTGTGTGTGTCAGTGTGTGTGAATTGCTCCTGGCACTTGGAAACCCATATTCCTTTTGACTGTCTTTTTTTGGTGTTTGATCTTTTCAAACCGACAGATGACTGGTGTGTGAGAGAGAAAGTGTGTGTGTGTGTGTGTGTGTGTGTGTGTGTGTGTGTGTGTGTGTGTGTGGCGTGTGTGTGTGTGTGTGTGTGTGTGTGACTGTATGTGTGCAGGAAAGGTTTTTAAATTACCCAGCTCTTTCTTGGGGTAATATCTGTATTGTGGCTGACATGTCTGCTACAAATTACTGCTGAACTGTGACAGTGCGAGTATGTATCTGAGTGTATGAGCGAGTGATAAGTAGATAAGCGTGTGTGCATGCATGAGAAAGGGAGTATGCGAAATGGTGTTTGAGTGTCGAGGATGATTATGTAATTCTTCTGAATGGTCAAAACAGATCACATCATCATACCGACGATTCACAAGTATGAACACACACAAAGTTTCAAAATGCCTCCAAGCCACACCAACGCTACACACTTTTAGCAAAACACCTGCAAGCCTTACACTTTTCCATGCCTATGTGAACATGTACAACACGCATAGATATAGTACACAGACATATAAAAACCTGATCCCTACAGGGCATACACACATACTGTAAACACACACACACACACACACACACACACACACACACACACACACACACACACACACACACACACACACACACACTTGCTACCAATTGAGCCATAAGCAACACTACATTTAGTAAACAATGCACTGTACCAGACATCAACACCAGTCAGCCAACCAGTAAACTAAACTGTCAAATTACATTTTCTGGCTGAGCACAATAATTGAAAGTACTGGTCAACGTGTAGAACTTCCTCATCCCTGCCTTAAACCTCTAGCCTTGAATCATACTTTGAATGAAACTGCAATTGATATACAGTACAGCATATTCAGTATATCATTTTCTACCTGCATTTGGCACTTAATGTATCTGTAAACTTAATTTGAATTATGACATACTCATAAAAATGGAAATTGCCTGATACCAACATTATTTTAAAAAGTTATCTATTTGCAACAGATTATTAGATAAAGTCCCCATGAAATGAAAAATATGTCTTCCCAGTTTTAGTGTGTCCCCATGTTAATTGAAAAAAAAAAAACAGTATCATAGTATTTTTACATCAAAATCTGATCAAAAATCGCTTAGCAAAAACACTATTTTCATTTCAAAAACAATAGCTACAATTACATGCGCCAAATTTCTCCAATCCGATCTGAACCTCGTTTGATCGGAAATTCCAAATCCAGTGTTTACATGGACACTAAATAAAATGATCCGATCATGACGTGTGTATACATGCACCGAGCGTTTAATCAGAATAAATCCTTTGGGCTTGCGCAGAGTTGTCTAATTTTCTAGAAATAGTAAAAGAAGAAGAAGCTGTACTTCCGCCTGTGTTGTAAACAAACGCTCCATTGTCTGCACGTCATTGTCGCATCTCGTTCGCTCTTTGTGCCCCACACATTTTATTTTCCCCTATTCTGGCGCAGTGTCTGTTTATGTTGTTTTTTTTGTAATATGGACCTTCATCGGGTGTTGAACTGCATACTTTTCCTTTTGCCAAAAAAGTACACGCTGCCGCAGAGGCTGAAACGCGTCGGCAATGTAGCACACATGCGCAGTGGAGATAATTTTACCCCAACCAGGAAGACATGATCCGAGTGGGTGTGTAAATGGACGCCGATTGGAACAACGAAACCATCTCTCATATTCTGAATTAAATTTCTTTCCAAATGGGCCGTATTGGATCAGAATTTTCCGACTGATATGGTTACAGGAAGCATTTTTAATCTGATTGGGCCTTTATTCTGATTATTTGTGTCCATGTAAACATAGCTAATGTGGATGAGGTCTGATTCATTCAAGGGAAACTTTACCTATTTTCAACTGACTCGGTGTCACTGCAGCGCAGCAGTACATGCAGTGAATGTCCACCAGATGACAACACAAAACATCCTGCGGATTTTGGAGCGGAGGCTCCAGGAGCTGTTCATCTGCATATACTGCTCGTACTGCAGTAATATTACTACACAGCCGTTTGAAAATTGATAAAGTTTTATGCTTCATCACCTTCATCCCCTGTCTGCTCTAGCAACAGCTAAGGGAGGAGTGCGTTTGGAGTGATCTGGAGTAAACAGTCCTCTTCTCTGTAGCTCCTAGCTCCGTATCGAGATAAACTCTAAGCCAGCCCACTTTTTGTGGCACAATCAAATGCAAATAATTTGATTTGTATCTGTACATCACTCATATTTTCTGTCTCACTGCGAGATAAGTCACAGTACAGCACATTGAGACGCTCTCACTTTTATAGGGACTTTAAGAAAGGCCACTTTTTAAATATTATTTAATTTTCACTTTATGTTAAAATATTTATTAATATTCTAATGTCTTATTTAATTTGACATACACTTTGTTGCCAAAAGTGAAATGAAAACATCAATACGATACCACTCTAATGTCTGTGTGTACTATGGAGCTAGAGCTTAGCTTAGCATAAAAACTGGAAGAAGGGGCAGCTAGCCTGACCTAGCCTTTAAAGTTTACAAATATGCCTACAAAAACCTCTTCTTTTTAATCAGTAGGTCAGAGGCAAGATACAGGAACTTGGTTTGGGTCTTTGTAATATTAATTCACAGACAAATAAACTGTAGGCTACACATGTTAGTACTAACTAGGCTTGTTCGGTATACCAGTACTAAATTGGTACCGGGGTACTGATGCATTTAAAACGGTACTATACTGAGTTTGGATGACACCGGTACTTGCATTATATATATAGCACTGGCAGCGGTGACTTCGTTGCGTGACGGCGAGCGAGCAGCGTTTAGGAGCAAACGGAGCGGGAGGAAAGCTTGGCGGCAAGAGAGAGAGGAAGAGAGAGAGACAGGAGCAGGGAGAGGATGGCAGCTACCACAACCCTCAACGTGCTGCAGCTCGTAGAGAAACCAGGTGTGTGAAGTGCTATCTGGAATTACTTCGGCTTCACAATAAATGGTGAAGCCACTAACACCGAAGCACCACTGTGCAAACGGTGTTATAAAACATGTCTGGCTGAGAGTGGAAACACAAAGAACAAGGAGTTCAGAGAACAACAGGTAATAACTGATACACCCATGAAAAAAAGCCACATTCAAAGCTAAAAGCCAGCAACGCCAGCCCCCCTCACTCTCCACAAAAGTAGCTCTGGAAAAAAATTAAAACTGCATTGCAATACCACTTTCTCTGGTTTTACTAGCCTATCTATAGATGTATGTCTGATAAAATGAACATTTTTGTTTCATTCTATAAACTACTGATCACAATTTCTCCCAAAAATTACAACTGGTCAAAATAAAAAAAAAAGATGCAGTGTTTTCAGATGTTCAGATGTCAGTGTTTTGAATTGTATTTTATTCTTTATTTATGTTATTTATTTTAAAATTCTGTATTAGAAAAGCCTCTTTGTGGTATTTTATTTACTGATGTGTGATGTGTTCTCCTTTTATTTGGAAAAGTATCGAAAAGTATCGAAATTCATGTTGGTACCGGTGTCGATACCAAAATGTTGGTATCATGACAACACTACAGCTAAATTCATACTCATCGGCACAGACATAGCAGGCTGCCGAGCTTGCAACACACTGGTGGAAACCCTGACAGAGTATGCCACCTTGTCAACTAAACTAGGAGACTTAATGGGAAAGTGGCTGCATGTGTCAACGACAACATTGTGGCTCCTAGCTCTCCCATAGGGGTGAGCTCCGTTTTGCGCATACACTGCAGTTGTTTTATTTAACCTGTTTGTTCATCGGCTATCATTGCAGCTGGGTGGCTTGTTAGGCACTACAACCACACCACCCGAAAGATTATACAGATAAAAAGTAAATCAACAAACAACTTAAGTAACAGACACTTGTAGCGATAAAAGGCTTGTCATGGTGACCATGTTTTCTCCCCAAGTAGCCCTGGTGTTATTCAAAGATGCTGAAAGAGAGATTGTCCAGTGGAGTAGTCAGTAAAATGATCCTCTTCAACAGACCAGAAAAACACACACACACACACACACACACACACACACACACACACACACTTGGGGCCACTTCACCAGCTACCATTTCAGAATGATTGGTGCTTATGAAAGGCTGTTTTTGTCCATGACAGTCTTGTATATCTGACTTCTGCTTTCTAAAATTTCTAGTTGATACACCACTCAGGTCAATTGGTTCTGGGGACATAAAGGAAAGGAATAAAACCCCAAAGAGAGAAATTAAATGCATATATTGTTATATTACAGTACTTAACGTTACAGTGAGTACATATGTCAGTTGTAGTTTGTAAACTCAGCAACAGTTGACCCCTCCTCACCAGCTCAGCGAGGGTTAGGCCTCTCGTTTTGGAACGAGCTTTGTCCTCTTGGCATTTCACCTCACTATATTTGCCTTTTTTTGGCGCTATGTCCACCATATTCGTGGCTTCCTCTTGGATGCATACAATCTGGCTCCTGGTCGCTATGTTTTTACAGAGGTTGACACCCAGAAGCATCCCAAATGCAGCAGAATAAAAAAAATGTAGGCAGAAGGCAGGGTCTCTGCAGACACAGACACCAACACACACTACTAGTGGGACATAAGTGATGACAGTGAAATATTGTTTACAGGATGTCCATTGTACCAGAACACCTGAACAACAAGATAGCAAAGAGTACAACATCAATTTCTGTGTTTTACACAGAGAACCATAAAAAATAACCACCAAGATTAAATAAAATAAGCAAATACCAGGTTTCCAGCTATTTTGAAGTTCATTTTCCGTACAGGACATAGACGTTTTTGAAAGTGTTAAAAGTGTGCGGCATCGTCTGTCTGTGTATGTGTGTCTGATGTAATGTGTGTGCCCCTGGCCCCAGCAGCTGTGCCAAAGCAGATGTTTGCCAGTGTAATTACCACAAGCTCACAGAGAGGAGGAGAAAAAGATGGACAGAGAATAAAAGACAAACACAGATAAAGACAAGATAGAGAGACTGTAAATCTGTGATAAAAAAAAAGAGAGACCACTGCATCCACAACTCCTACGACAACAGTTAAACGCAAACCTCATGGTCTTTGCATGGCAGATTGAATGAATTTCACGTACACAAACTCACCTATAGATGCACACACTTACTCATTATCATGTGCCATTGACCGACTATGGCATGTTTAACAGGGCAGTTTTCTCTCATGCCACCATCGGGATCATGAAACACTTGAGATTTGTTACCTGCAAAACAAGGTGTGTCCACTTCTCCAGTGTAAGCCTCCCCACTGTTCTGAAGGTGACGATCGGAGGAATCAGACTGCTGGAGGGACCATAACGCAGGTTGACAGCCTGCTCGGACACTGTCACAGAAAACAACAACTGCTCCCCTGAGCTCTTCTCCAGCAGCATCCTGGGGGAAACAAAAACATGCATATACACAACACAATTATTTCAGCAGCAACAGACAGTCCAGAGAGACCATTTAAATATCTGGCAGTGACACGGTGTTATAACTTAACTCAGAAAGAAGGAAGAAGAAAAAGTGGATTCTAAAACCCACAGAGTTGAATGCAACTATACACGTTCCCACACACAGTCTTTCATCCTGACATTTACACATTGAATATCAATATTTTACATGACTGCTAGGTTTGAGCCGCTACACTGGGTGCAGACACTGACACACACCCTCCACGTGTCATATTAACCACCATCACTGACATTTTATGGGAAATCATGACTTTTATGAACCCAGAGCCACATACCCTATAAATTACAGATAGATATATGCATGAGAAAGAGACCATATGTATGTATGTCTGCACATGCATGTGAGTGTGTGTGTGTGTGTGCCTGAGGGGAGAGACAAAGACATAGAAAGACAGATGGAGATAGTAAGTGCAAGAAGAAAGTTAAGCATTAATTATTAATATTTCTTTTAACGGTTTTAACCGACAGCGTTAAACGGTTGAAATTCTTAATGTCGGTCAACGGTTAAACAGTTAATTATCAACATCCCTATATCCAAGTCTTTCATTCTTTCAACCGTGTTCAAAGGTAGGTGTATTTCTCCCTGCAACAAGAAATGTGGTGTTTCTTTTGGGCATGCATTTCTACAAACTGTCAGCTAGACACAAGCAACAGGCCGTGTGTTGCAATAAAAACCTCCTACTGTGATGCATATTCTCAATTCACTGTACACATGTTCTATGAATGTGCCTAAAACCTAACATCCAAACAGAATATGTGTTGAGATGAATCTCAGAAAGGAAAAACCCTTGATCAACCAGCTCATCTCATCACTACTACAAGTCCCAGAAAGCATCAGTGAGCAGAGCAGAGCAGGCTGCTAATCACTGAAGTAAGGGCACCCGTGAGGAAGGCAGCTCTCACTCTGTACTGGCAATGAACAAAGAAACACCTCAAGAAGAAGAAAGGCAATTCAGCACATGGTTCCACCTAAAGACATCACTGGTATTTGATTATATTTGATGGTAGTGAGATTTGTTTGTTAATGAATTACTTATTTGTTTGAATTTTCAAACTAGCAATTATTTCCTCACTTTGTGCATCTTTAAATGTATGTATAAATTAAGTGTAGAAATTGTTTGCTCAATTGGCTGCATGTATTTCAGTTTGGATTTGTTTAAGGAAATGTGCAGCTATTTTTAAGTTGTTTGTTACAAAATAAATAATTAAAAAGAAAAATTAAGTGCTTGGGCACACATTTTGCATAAAACAGTATGTAAATATATATGCAAATGTTAATTTAAAAATGTTTAACTATTTTAACATTTTGTGGTTAAATAGTTAAGTTAAACAATTAAATTAAGTTAAAACAATTGAATAGTTAAGACTTAAAACAGTTAAAATAGTCATTGATTGATTGATTTCTGTCCTTTATGATTGATTTCTATCTTTTATGATGACTGATGCACTGTTTTAATTGATTGATCATTTTGATCACTTTAGCAAAATATCAAACTTGTGGATGTTTTGGTTTGTTTTGAGTGACTTGTGACTAATTTTTGTTTGTTTGTGTCTTGAAGGTTTTCAACCTGATGAAATCCAATCAATCAAATCATCAAACAAGAAAATAAAATTAAAGATTGAATTGGAAGTCAAGAGTTGTTCTAGCGTCCTTTGGGGTTTATGGAACCAGGCCATTTCAAGTTGGGCAGGAGCTGAAATAGAGCCGATAACTTGACAATATGTTTGACTAAAATCAAATTTGTAATATTGTCATATTCATAATAATATTGTAATAAAGAAAATGGAGATAATAAGTGCAAGAAGAGAGTTAATCAAAGTTGATTACTTACAACAACTAAACTGGTTTATAGGACTGAAAATAATTCTTGTGTCAAAAGTGCTTTGGTCTATAAAATGTCAGAAAATTGTGAAATATGGCCAACAAAAAGCATGAGTTTACACATCTAAAGTGCTTGTTTTGTCCAAAACCCCACTTTTCTATCATTAAAAACCAGCAAATATAAACATTTGAGAAGCTGGAACCAATAAACTTTAAGCTTTAAAATCAGATACTTTTGCTATATTTATTCAATACTTTGAATGGGCAAGGGTGGCACAGTGGTGCAGTATTAGCACCGTCCCTGGTGGGCAGGGCCTTTCTGTGTGGAGTTAACATACTCTCCCCTTGTCCAGAGTCTCTGGTTTCCTCCCACCACCAAAACATGTATCACCCCGGGTGGGGGTTGTATCAGGAAGGGCATAAAGGGTGTAAAACTTATGCCAAATCAAATATGCGGGCCACCTAGCCGCTGTGACGACCCCAAATGGGAGTAGCCAAAAGATGAACAATAAAAACAGCGTTGCCCGGGCAAGGTGAGGTGATGGTTGGGTAAAAGACAAGTTGAAAACAAACTCCAACAAAGATGCACTTTTACTTCATGTTGTCCAGATAGGACAAGTCTAGTGCATGTAACCAACTATAAATCAAAATCTATTCAGAATCAGAATCCTCAAATAATATAAACATAACTTTATAATCTGCCTGTGGACGTGAAGGCACGATATAGTAAAAACTATGACGTGTAAGAACAGGTGGCTGGCTCTGTTCATTGTTCAGATGAGGGGAGGGGTGTGAAATCACAGAGAGAGGGGAAGACAAAGAGAGAGGGGTGAGGAAAGATGGACAGAGGTGAGGACAGAGACCTCCTTTCATCTGGCTTCTTTGATGGCAGCCATGATCGTCTCTACAACAAAAGACTGATGGTCAACGACAGCAACAGAAAGAGAACGAGAGAGAGTGAGAGGGGAGAGATATTACTTCCATTCAGATGCATTCAGCCATACAGGTGTCATGTTCGGAAAACCACGACAACAAGACTCGTCTGTCATTTGAATCCTGCGGCAGACAACTTCACAAACAAAATCACGGCATGAAATTTAAAAGGAGCAATTTGATCCTGGTCTAAGTTCAATTTAACGGACGGCAACATTTAAAATGAACATCCAGTGAGTTACTAGAATACACATGAAACCTGTCCAAAGTTGCTCCGGGTCTTTCGTCAGACAGTCTCCACTGTAAACTTTATCTCACAAAAGCCCAACAAAGCCATAACGGCTTACTTAAAATGTTTATTTAATCCACAGAACAGGGCCTTTCTTTGTTAGTCCACATGGAGCCGACCATTTCCGATCATCTTAAAAGATAGTCTACTAAAATTGATTAGTTATAGTTATTTATGACAGTTTACAGCTACATTAATCATACCAGTTTTACACATCAAGGTCTGTTTACAGGTCTTGTGGAGTATTACTGCATGTGTAAAAAAGTTATAAAAAGCTTTTTGTGTCTCCAGGGGGAGCTGTGTGAAGTCTGATAAACTGCCTTCAGTGATGTCACTTGCATCATTCTTTCATCAGTGTTTAAAAGTAGGTGTGTTTAAGATAAGATAAGATGAACCTTTATTAATCCCCGGAGGGAAATTCGGGTGTCTTAGCAGCAGCAACAGTACAGATAAATACAGTACAGTAAAAAGTAAAAGAGAAGGTGCAGTGAATGAAATAAGGTGCAGTGAATGAAATAAGGTGCAATGAAGAAAATTTCTCCCTCCAACAAGAAACGTGGGTGTTTCTTTTGGACATACATCTCTGCAAACTGTTGGCTAGTTGGTTTGTGTACAACACACAAAGCTGGCAAACAGTTAAGAGGCCGTGTGTTACAAACTGCCATAAAAACCCCAACTGAGAAGCATATTCTGGCCCTAAAACCTGAATAATATCGGCATATCCAACATGTCTTAATCGGAAATTGCTCCATTTGAAATAAGACCTTACTCACAATATCCAAACAGAACATGCTGTTTACATGACCCATATCAAATTCATAACACTGTCATATTCTGTATAATAGTGGAAAAATAATGTACATAGTCAACTGTTATACAGAAGGAGTCCAATTGTTAAATTGGTGGAGTACTCTTTTGTTAGTTAAATTACACTAACAAATACTCCAGCAAATAGAAATCAAGACGCCCTGCGTGTTTAGCCTATTTTTAGTCTTATAACAATCATCCCATGTTGTTCGAGCAATCCACTTAAAGTGCTGCTGTATTCTTTAGGAAGAGATGGGGTTGCCAAGTAAAGCCAACTGATATCTTTTTGTGTGTGCTTGTGCTCTGTGTGTGTGACGTGTGTGTGAGTGCAAGCTGATCTGAGTGTGTGTAACTCTGCACCATCCCAGCGCTGCCTGCAACATACCAACACACTCTCATCCCCTGTCTCTCACACACAACATGTCTAAGTAGGACATGACAGCCAGTTGTTGGCCAACATTTCCTGACACCGATACTGACCTGACCAGACCTGACCTGATTGCTCCTTGTTATTAGATCAATATCACACAGGGCTTTCACGTCAATGCACTTTCAGTATTTGAAAATCATACTAGATGTCATATCAGAACAGACATTTGAGCAGCAGTGTTTCCAGCAGGTGTTTCATCACTAGCACAGGATAATGTAGGACTACTCTGATCCTGTACATCACTGTGTCATACTTGTGATACTTCCCATTTCTGTTTCTCTTTTTTATGCTACTTAGGTGCCAAGGATTTGACTACATATAGTATGTCCTCATATTACCAATAACAAGTTTATCTTTATCACTGCATTTCCGTCTTCTCCTATAATGTAGAATTTCTAACTTACTGATTGAGAGAGCATGTTTCCATCTAGACAAAGTGAGCTCTCAGTTTGTTTGCCTCTTTCTTTACCTTCTCTAACCAATAAAGAATCAACAAAGCTTGCTAGATGTAACATGATGTAAACTGCAAAGCAATGATGTGTCTCTTGGACTCATCCTTTTCACAGAGCTCAGAGTCGGTCCATCAGTTATCTACACCACTTACCCCTGCAAAATATAGAAATTAATACCATTTTTGAAGCATTATTAGTTGGGTAGTGTTCATAATGAATCTCATGCCATGATAAGTAAAACCAAAATACCATTTACTTTCATAGTTATTTGAAATTATTTAAGATATTTCAGCTTGTCAAAGCTACCCACACAAGATAACAACTGGCTGCCGTGTACAGCTGTTATAAAACCACACCTTTGCTTCTTTGCATGGGAAATTTAATTTAAAAAAAAAAAGATGTAATTCAGAGAAATAGCACATTTACTTCTGTTTGCAGGGAGTTTACTGGACTGCCCGGAGACAAATGGCTAGCTTAGATCCATCCATCCATATCTATCTATATATTATGTAATACACAGAACACTGTATGTACTGTAAGATGACATTGGTAGTCAATTCAAAACTGACTGCTTGTATTAAAAGAAAGCCTCATACCGTATCTTGTTCTCATTTCTTAAAAATTATAAAAAGTAAACTCACATCTCTCCAGGAGAGCTTGGTTTTATCCACAGTGCCAGGGTGAGGGAACCCAACGCTCCTAGTTTCTGTGAGGGGGGAGAGACCAGACATCCATCCTGGACTGGCCGGAACA
Organism: Pterois miles; assembly: GCA_947000775.1. Taxonomy (NCBI): domain Eukaryota; kingdom Metazoa; phylum Chordata; class Actinopteri; order Perciformes; family Scorpaenidae; genus Pterois; species Pterois miles. Next base: position 491,391 of record CAMQGK010000463.1, on the reverse strand, counting down.
GCACACTACTGGATCCACCAGAACCCCCATCTGAACCGGTCATAATCCTGGTCTCTGTCTGAGTCCCAGGGCGAGTGTCATTACCGTCTTCACTTACACATGTACCCCTGATGGAATAAAGTTTAAAAGTGTAAATATTTTCTCCCAAAACGACCACTTTTTTGTGTTTTATTTTGCATGTACAGAAAGGTCAGAGGTCATCTAAAATACCTTGATAACATTACTATGAATTCAATCTACCTACCTGTGTGCAGGCAGTAGCAGTGGGGCATACGGAGGTGTGGAGGATCTATAGGGACACTCCTGGATGCAGAAGGCCTGATAACATGTCAGCAGCTCAGCCTGGGACAACGGCGACTGACAGTAGCTGCTCCGCTCTGGAACCCCACAGGTGGAACGAGGTGGGGAGGTGGACACGGGTTTAAAGGCAGCAATGTTCTCCATTCTTGGGAAATTTCCCTAAGAACGGAAAGACGGTATAACAATTAGTATCATTATATTCACTCTTGGCCAATTTTACTTATTTGTGGAGGAGGCAACCTGAGACATTTGGATACAATAATGACTTACAATGCCATTTAGCAATTTGTGCTGTAAAATGAAGCCTCTGGGTTAGGATGTAGCATAATCCATTTTGCAGGCAAATACCTGACAATCACACATACTCTATGTATACAGGACATTTAAAAGGATAGTTTGGGTTTTTTTAAGTGGGGTTGTATGAGGTATTTAACCATAGTCAGTGTATTACAACTAGAGTAGATGACAGTTGGTGCACCCCAGCTTGCAGAAACATGATTACCAGTACGGGAGCAAAACAATGTACTGCTGTAGACGGGGCCGACAGCAAAACATATTTTAGCCACCTAAAAGAAAGGTCCACGGAAAGTGTACGTTATATTTACACTATTTTCCGAAGGGAAACTGACTAGATAAGTTTCACTTTCAGTTCAGTTCCTCGTCGGCAAGATAAAGCAGTGAAAATATTCTAAATATAGCCTACACTTAAACTGATACTGACTCTTTTTTTTTTTTTTAGATGCACCTTTCTTTTAGGTGGCTAAAATACATATTGCTGGCAGCCAATAGTAAAGTCTGTTGCTCCAAACTGGGGGAGTGCTGACCATGATCTACTTTAGGTACAGTAATATAAAGTAAAACTACCTGTACAACACCACTTCAAAACACCTGAACTATGCCTTTAAAATCCATTAGGACATGTGTTTTGAATAAAAACATCAAATTAATGATGGTTGAATTCTATTTATCAGTTTCAGGTCCTGATATTGTGCAAGCTGGCTCACTGTCACACTTTCATGACTTACTAGGACACTTAAATTTAAAAGAGCTACCGTTTACGTTATTAGTTTTCCTACTACGACAGGTCAAATTGTCTGCTGTGAAAAGGGCCTATTTGATACACATTCAGTCATTCATATACTGTACAGAACATTGTTAATTACTATTCCAGTTTTTGGATCACAAAGTACAACTGGCTCTTGAGAGGCACTCTTACCTGTGATGAAGCAGTTTGTGGAAACAGGCTGAAGAGGAGGAGAGTTAACCAGAGGACGATAGGATACCACAGAGTACTTTTCATCCCGTTCTCCCCTCTGTTGGTGATGTTTTTCAGGTGAAATGGCCAAGAAAAAACAGGCCACATCTTCCTTTTCCCCACCCTTTGCTTGAGTTCACCTTCTGTTTCTGTCTTGCTCTTGTCCTTTCCTTCCACAAATTTCCCTCCACTTTTTAGGTCTTTTCTAACATCCTTGTTACATTTGTTGTTTAAGTTACTCTGCTCCTCTCTCCATCCTCTGTCCATCCTCTCTCCGCCCAATGTTTGTCTCTTCCTTTTTGCCACCTCTGTCTTTGCTCCCCCTTCGTCATCTCTCCGTTCCATCCATCTCCGGCCTTTGACCCCACAAGACCGTATGATCGGGTTCTCCACGGTGTCCGGCGTGGTGCTGGGTTCTACAGTCTCGGACGGGGGTTCGGCAACATTCCCCGGGGGTGAGGGATGCTCAAGAACCTGGATTTCTCTCGGATGCCTCCCAGCAGCGTTTGAATAAATGATGACTGTCATGGTTTCACGGTTCCAGGGTTACAGGGACATTTTTTTACAGGCCAGTGCCCCCAGGGTGAGGCTACGAAGCTTAGCTCTGTCACACTGTCTCTGTCCCTCACACACCCACACACGCAAACCACAACCAAAGCCTTCACATGATAGGTAGGATTTCACAATCTAGAGAGGGAAAAGAGAGGAGGAGAGAAGGAAAGAGAGACCAAAATCCAACATGAGACAAATCTGAGGAGAGTGAAATGCCATGCAGGCTATTCCCTAGCCAAAGCCTACACTATCATGTACAGCTTGATGGAGGCACAGCTCAACTGATACTGCTACATCGCTTTCCCCCTTTTCTTCATTTTCCATTGAATTAAACATGCCCTTTTTCCGCTGGCATCTGGCCTCCATGTTTTTTATCCAACTGAACGGGCTTTCACATAAGTTTGTTGGAAATTGAGGCTTAGGCCAAAGCTCTCTTCATTACAATACTTTTCAGCTTTCGCATTTTGACACACAAGAAGAGCAGCAGTGCAGTCATGTCTAGTGTTGAATTACTGGGACCCCTACAATGTACATTTGAAAACAGGAAAGCTCGCACTAGAGTATCTAATAACAGGTGCAAATCTATGCAGATACATTGTGACAGGCTAATATGTGGTCGGTGTGGATTACCAGCACATAGCCCTATCCCCCATCACAAGTGCAGCGTCAACAAACAACTTGTTGCTCTGGCATGAGTCGGACAAGACAAGCTAACTAACCTCGGACAAAACAAGCTAACTACCTGTGTTTCTCCACACACCTGCGTGTCGGCGACAGCAGACGCCGCTCCAGTAGAAAAAATAGTCCTCTCCAAACATGCTTGAGTTATGTTGTCCGTCGTTCCGGCCCACACTTCGACAGAAAAGCTGAATGACAGACAGTACAGCTGAACTTGACAAAGCTCCTGTTATTTCTCTCTCTCTCTCTCTCTCTCTCTCTCTCTCTCTCTCTTTACCTCTCTCATTCACAACATGCCGCACGCGGCGCTAAGGAGATTACCGCGAGCCGCCATCTGGCCAGCAGCGCTCGAGGCGGCAGGATATTAGGCGCAAAGTAAGTAACGATGAGGCAACGTTACAGAGAGCCAAGTAACGGGAACTTGGCGTGAGAACAAATAGTACCACATATCCGTTTTGCATTTACAAAATACTAAAAATTGTCCGTGACAGCGAAGCATCAATATGCTATTTAAAAGCCTAATTACCCCCCGCCTGGTAGTAATGTTTGCCCCCTCCTAAGCGGGATGCGTCTGGGTTTCTGACAGCGGCTCTCAGGGCAGAGAGGAAGCAACGCTACTGCCGTCGCTAGGCAACGGTGATCCGCTCTGGCCACAGACAGGGTGGGTAGGAAATCATTTAATGGACTATAATGTGTTAAATTATGATTATTTTTACCATTTAAGGTTGTACTAGGATAATGCACACTGATGAGGAAAAACAATCAGATAAAAACAACGTTTGGATGGATGTATGGATAGACATAGAAGAAGAAATTTTATTTACATTTTCATCATACTCAAAGACACTTTACACAGGTTAAAATGATCACAGAAAACAACACAAATCACACCTAATATTCAGTTGTGCTCTCAAACATTGTTACGGCATATATTTGTCAGCTTTCTACAAATCAGAGTGCTTTAAAGATATGCTAATGTGGGGGTTGGCAGTATATTTTTGGTATCAAACTTCCTTAATAACATTTCAGCATATTGTAATTCAAGTGTTCTGAGAGAAAACTAGACTTCTGCACCTCCTCATCGTAACAGTTTCATGTGACTGTATAACTTGGAGAGTAAAGGAATATCCAGAGACCTGTCTGTAACTCCATGTGACAAACTTTAATAACGTCACGGACTCACGACTCCAACATTACACGCATGCATCCTGCATCAACCTCATCACAACTGTCTTATCCACATCAGCAGCCTCATTACCATGGTATATGTGGGTGGCACTATACAATGCACTTGTGGCTCTGTTTTCAGGCTTTAAAAAGACTTTGACCAATCACATTTCAGAGAGAGAGGGAGAGCGTTCTTATTGGCTGTGCTCCAGCTGGTGGGCGGTGTTTGCTATTTCCTCAGCTGATCTCAACATGGCTGCCAGCTCACAAACTCTCATTTCACAACTAAACAGTAACTCCAAGATATTTCTGAAAACATTTGAGGGGAGAAATAGTCATTATAAAATACTGATTCATATTTGATCAGTGCTGCCTGTTTCGGCTATTTGATCAGAGATTGTGATTGATTGAAAGCTGCGCAGAGACGGTAGGTTACAGCTCAGCTCTGATAGGTTGTTTTCCTCTGGCCTGTGAAATCTTGCAGATGCCATTAGGCGCACTGAAGGACACAGAGACACATGATTTATTTCAGATGACCTGTCTCTTGCACTACTGTCAGGGTATAGTGACCGTTTTATAAAAATAACTTTTTGCAATCATGTTTGCTCCAATTCTACCCAGTGCTGCTTTAAGTGAGACTGTTAAAAGAGTGATAGGCTGTGTTTTAATCACAACTCCAAATAGGTTTTGCATATACAGGCTACACAGCTTTATTCTATTCAATGCACCCATTCTTTTGACCTTCTTAGCTCTTTTTTCACTTTTGTTATATGCAATAATATCATAAGCAAGAGAGACATTGAGAAAGAAGAATCCTCTTTACCCCACAAAAAATTATATTGAAATAAAGCAAAAACAGACAAAAAGGGGTCCCTTGACCTCTGACCTCAAGATATATGCTAATGCCATGCAGTTTGGAGCAAGTCATAGTCAAGTCAGAGCACTGACACACAATTAACTATGGACAATCAAGCAGTTAATCAGGATTAAATATTTTAATTAATAGATTGCTGCTCTAATAAAAAGACATAGTTAAACATGCTCTCAGTAAGTTCTGTAAAATTACCATAAGTCAACAAGCAGATCTGAAATCAGTCAATTCAAGCCAATTTCTTAGGAATATTTAAAAGAAGGCCCTTTAATTTGCAAGGATGCCAGAAGAAGAGGAAAATGAGCTGGCAAGGTGTCTTTCCCTGTCAGCAATTTAATGGCAGTCACCAGGGGTTCCCTGCTATGTGTGCTATTAATTGGGCCTTAGTCACAATTAAACACCAATGACTAATTACATTAGGTGTCTGTGATGAAGCTTGGTATGCGAAAGGGACCAAACTACTGTATGTACGGTGTAGCTGCTGTGAATGCCCTTTGATACATGATTGATAAACATGTATTTATGTGTGCATTCCTCTCTTTTCTCATCCCCCCCTCCTTTTTTTTTGCTTCTTCAAATCTGTACTTGCATCATTAGCAGAGTGAGGGTGTATAATACTGATTGTGTGAACATGACAACAAAAGAAACCTGTCGTCATCAAACTTTATACATAAAATATATTTGACAAATCTTTCTTTGTTTCGCTTCCGGTGTATAAAACAATAAATGTTTGACACTTCTCTGGTAAACTATAGGCCAGTTACATGCATTAATCCTCTAGTTTCATAAAGCTGAACATCCACTAGCAAAATATAAACAATCCCATCAACACACAGCAGAAGCACTATAGCTCAAGTATACAGTAGTTTATACTTCCACTGTGTGCTTAAGGGCTCTGCATTTAAATTGTGTAAACATTTCCACCAAAAACAGATCCTCTCTTATATTTTTCCCTGCCGACAAGTTTTTACGTTATCATACTAATCGCGTTTGAACAGCTGCAATTTGCTTTGGTTGAACAAAGGCATTCTAACTAGGTTTTAATTAAGTGTTCCTAATGACCTTAAGGAGATTAGAGGTTCGCCTTCTAATCAATACCAGGCAGAGAGGAGCAAAGGGAGGGGAGAGGAGGAGGAGAGGGGAGGTGGCTAGGGGCTAGGCTAGAGGTGGGGAGGAAAGGGGTGGAGATGGAAAAACATGGAGAAAGCTGAAGAGGGAAGGAGAGCAGGGGAAGTGGAAAGTGGAGAAAAAAAAACATGAACTTGATCAAAAATAGAACGGAAAGGAAACGTTCAAGGTCATGACCTTATCGACGTATAAATTTGAAAAATAAAAAATGTAGTCATGACCAACAAAGTGAAAATATGTTTATATATATGCCATAAAAAAAGACAGAGAGAGGCAATATATGCATCTTTACACAAGCAAACATTCACATAGCATGATCGTGCCTCTCTTTTCACATCCCTCGCCATATTTGCCTCGTTTTTCCTGCTTCCTTTTCCTTTGAGAGGGTGAAAATTACATCAGACCGCAGTGTCAGATGAGGCTGTGATCATCAAGAGCTTTGTTAGCCAAGAAGAGCTTCTCTTATCCTCTCCTCATAAGACATTTGCATAGATTTGCACAGAGTGTGTCCACATGACGGAGAATCTAGTCATACATTGATTGTACTAATTTATTCAGCCAAGCGCATTCAATTCCAGAGATTGAAGTGCTATCACACAAACGGGATTAAAACCGGATGACGATCGCACAATTAATATTGTCTCATTTTCTAAATTACTTATGTATGACTTATATTTGGTGAAATTGTGTTTGCTGGTCTAATAACATTAAGGGTAATATGGTAAATGTGGGCTGTAAATGTATCGTCTCTCTGAGTCTCCAGAGCGGCATGAATATGTATGGAGACATCCTTGGCCTCACTGCTGATTAGGAAAAGTGGAATAAATTGATGGTCGGGCTTTGTGTTTTTTAGCAAAATACAAAATTAGGTTGTCCGTACAAAAACACACACATACACACACATGCACGCACGCACGCACACAGTTTATGCCTGATTCAATCAAGAGTAATTTTATCTCCTGAATAAAAGCATAGTGGTGAGTGCAAGCTCATCATTTGGCTGCCATTGATTTCTGATATTTTTAAGTCTGTGTGCTGAGTTTTTGTGTAAATAAACAGTTAAGTTTTCTTCACGTTCAATGTGTCTTACCAAAACATACTGCATGTCATCTGGAGGTCTAAGAAACCTCAATACATGCTGGCATGACACAAACAAAATGGGTCACAAAACATTTATCCATAGTAGTGCTCAAAACCTCCACACTTTAAAGAGGACCTGTTATGCTGATTTTCAGATGTATACTTTTCTACTTTCTTCGTGTTTCTACTAGACCATATTTACATCATTGAATCTAAAAAAAAACCCGCTTTACTTTTCTCATACCAGCTGTGCTGCAGCACCTCTATTCACGCTCTGTCTGAAACGCTCTGTTTGAGCTCCCGCCCCACCCCCTCCTCACAAATGGCCAGTCTGCTCTGATTGGTCAGCTAACCCACTCTGTTGTGATTGGTCAACTGAGACAACCTTTTCGGACTTCAGCTCTGCTCTTCACTAGCTTTGTTTGAGGGCGTGCCAAACTAGTCACTAGGCAGGTTTTATACAAATGGGTTACTTGGTGACATCACCACATTATCGAAGAACAGGCGAGACTTATGGTGCCTTAAAATAGGGTTGTGTTTACCGTGTTTACTGTGTTTACATGTTGGGCCCATATGATCGCCCCCCTCACGTCATAGTCACGACCTCCGAGTTTCTGAAAGCTCAGAGAGTTTCTCTCAGCTCTAGACACTGACAGTAACGTTAATATTGCCGCTGCTTTGCAGAAGTATTCTTCACAACTTAACCACTGGAACGCAACACATGTTGTGTTCACAACTTCCCATCGAGTTCCACTTGAAGGTCATTAAAATGAGGCGTTTCAGGCAGTTTCAGGAGCAGTGTTTCTGTGGGGGAGAGTAACTTCCTTTGGTGTGGACTTTTGCATGCACAAAAAACTATATAACACACTAAAGGAAATAGAAAAAAACACAAAAGCATAAGGTCCTTTTTAAATAATAAGAGCATCAATGTTTTCCACATTTAGACAACTTAAATTAGGTAGATTTTTATAGATACTCACAGTGGTCAGCAGATTTCATCACAGTCAGATATGGCATTAGTAGGCTGTGAAAAAGGTAGAAAAGGTTCATGGTCACTCAGAAAAAGGAGGAAATGTGGGGAAAAAAAGCATGAGGAGAAGTGGTACCCTACAAAACTTACATGTATGTTTGTTGTCACTGCCCCGGAGGGCCATGATACTCATCAAGAGATGGACACCATGACTGAAAGCCGAAACAGCACTAGTCAGTGTCTTTTTTTTAAACCAGACATTAAACTAGGGAATGAAACTGGAATAGGCAACATTTTCACAAATGTCTTTGTAATTTAATTTACAGTTGCTTGCATCAAATATGCATGTACATTAAATCTCAGAAACTACATGCTTAACTGGCAGCCATGCTGGTCTGACTGAAAACGGACTCTGCTGTGCTGGTGTAAGGTTTATTCAGGCTATCTCTATCATTTTCCTCTGCCACTTGCGTCATCCTACTGTCTATATGCTCTATTTTGGTCACTTCTGTCCTCCACTCGTACACCTCTCTCCCACACATCCCACTCTGTACAGGCACCACTCATTCTTTCCTTCAGTCACCAGTCACTCTATTCCCTTCTCCTCCCCTCCCCATGCCCTCAATCCCTCTCGCCGTCCTCCATCACTGCTCTTCTCTAAATGTCCTCTTCTTTCTTGTCCTTGTTTTATGCAGCATTTTCTATAAATAGATATATACAGTATATATTAATCCACGTTCATCATTTATCCTCCTTGGCTCTAAATGAAATGCAGCAGAAACTAGATATAAAAACAATTTGGCTTTTCCGAGGCTTTTCAGATTTTATACCCTTAAGTCACAGGGTCCATATTGTGTGTGTGTGTGTGTGTGTGTGTGTGTGTGTGTGTGTGTATGTGTGCCCCCTCTTGGGGTTGAGGCCAGTGACACCCTCAGGGCTATGCTGTCCAATCCCCTCCATGCTGCGTTTCTATAGGATTGAATTAACCTCCTGCCTCTCTTGACAATGCACACACACATAGTCATCCCGTCTCACAAACACACTTTGTCTATATGCCAATCACCTTTCCCCTGTCAAGGCTATATTATTTGCTTTGGGCATGTCTGCGACTATTATTAGATTCACCCGTGGGAATCAACCTATCAAATGCAAAGAATTTGTTTATTTCTTTTCTTAAAAAGAGTCAAAGTATAAATTTAACACAACTGGCTGCATAGGCACCACAATACAGTAGCACAGAATGAAAAATTAAAAGTTTTGCTGGCTGTGATATGTACCGTTACATAGATGGATTTCTGACCATGAGAGGGCAGCATGTAGAGAAACAGAGACTGCATCCACTTATGAGTTGAATCTTGGGTTTTTAAAAATGTATTAAGACGTCCCTCTAAGTCACATTCCCACTTACAACAGGAAGTCAAGTAGGTTTTCCTCAAGCGTCAGTTTCTCTGTGGCTTCTCTGACAGGCATCACTAAACACTTATCACTTTCATGAGGTTGTATGCTTTGAAAACACAAGTTTTCTTTGGAGCATGACATTTTTAAATATGTCAACATTCCAATACATTAATGTTAGTTGTTTAAAATTGGAAATGACACATTTCCTATTTCCCTAAACCTCTGACTGTAAACAAATACACTGAAAAACTCTGAACATTTAATGGTCTTTTGTCTAGATGGCAACTGAACTATTATATGGTTAAGCAATAATTAGGTGTGATTAAAGCTGCAGTGGTGTAGAAAGAGAAAAAAGTCATTTTGATGCTCCTAATGGCATCTGCAAGATTTCACAGACCGGAGGAAAACAACCAATCAGAGCCGAGCTGGAGTCTGTCGTCTCTGAGCAGCTGTCAATCACTCATAAACTCCGATCGAACAGTCAAACTCGGCAGCGCTGATCAAATATGAATCAATATTCTTCTAGTTACTGTAATATAATTAAATATATTGCAGTGTACTGTTTATTTGTAAAATGAGAAAGTTTGTGAGCTGGCAGCCACGTTGAGGAGAAACCAAGCACCGCCCACCAGCCAGAGCAAACTTTCTCATTTGAGGTGAGAAATAGACATTACAGTAACAGAGTATTAAGTTTTGATCAGCGCTACCTAGTTTGAGCATTTGATTGGAGTTTGTGACTGATTGAATGCTGCCTTCATTGAATGAACAGCCAACAGGAACGCTCTCTCTCTCTCTGAAATGATCTGTAATTGGCCAAAGTCTCCCGTCATGGGCTATATTTTTTGAGCCTGAAGCCTGAAAACAGAGCCATGAGTCTAGTTATCTCTTAAAGCACTTGAACTACAATATGCTGAAACGTTATTATCAATTTTTTGCCCCATGATGCCAAAAACATTCTGCCTACTGTATCTGCCAAGGCTTGCTTAAAAAAAATAACTTCATTTCCAGCAAAAAGAAGTATTTTACTGCCCTCTCTGGTTGAAAGTTTGGTGGTTAGACGTGCTCTGTTGCACCAGTGATCACACCCAACAGTGATGTCACAGTGTCTTCAATCACCCCAGAGCACCAATCTGCATCACTGCAGCAAGTTACACAGTTAAACCACGAGAGGTCAGCGAAATTAAGATTTCTAGAAGTGTAAAATAGCCCCTTAAAGGTTCTTAAAAGGCCGTGGATATGGAGAAGGGAAAGAAAGATACATAGAAATAAATAAAGTTTCCATTGATGGTTGGTCTGTGATTAATTATAAATACTACTTCCTGCAATGGCACTGAAGGTTGGCATTGGATGTACATTGTGCATTAACGAGCTGACTCTAGGCTGCATACTGTAGCCTGCTGGGTTCGGGGAAAATATTATTTTAGATATTTTACACAGTTTGTCTAAATATATATTTTTTAATTATATTTTTGTTAAAACATTTTATTAAAGCTTACCATCTGTGAATGTTCTCATTCATCCAGGTCATATTCAGTCTGGCAACAAGTGAATCAAAGGCAACTGGACTTAGATTTGTCTCTGAAGACGTTTCGCCCCTTATCCAAGTGGCTTCATCAGTTCGAACGCTACAGTCTGACTAGTCCCCACGCGAAACGTCTTCAGAGACAAATCTAAGTCCAGTTGCCTTTGATTCAATTGTTGCCAGAATAAAGCTTACCATGAGGTGATCAAGGAATACTGAAACATAACATTCAAAAAATATGTTTATTTAGACTATATAAGCTGCTTATTATACTATTTTGTTTAGCTAATATAACAGTACTAATCTATTTTGTTATTGTAATACATGTTGAAATAAAACTGTTTTCTGTACTCTGAATTTGAAGTGAAGCAATATTTATAAAAATGCAAAATTGTTTCAGAACTTAATTTCCGACCATTGTCTTGTGTGCTGACACACTGTAAACAGAGATGAGTTAGTGAGATGGTTTGCGCTTTAAATAATGACATGTGTGTTATTAACGCACATATCAGCGCTGGTATGCTCTAATTGGTTTTCTGAGGAAAAGTGGCCGCTGCATATCAAACCTTCCAGCTATCTATTGGCCACTAGTGGGTGATTTTAAGTGCCACTAATTCACTGGCCAGTGACACATCAGACTATTTATTAAAGTACACTAACTTAATGAATGGCCCATAGAATGGAGAGTTAAAACATTTACTGTCCTAAGAGGGAGATAGAGAGCAATAGACACAGAAAGAGGACGGGAAGGGGGGAAGAGAGAGAGGCAACGAGAGAGGAGAGAGTGAGAATAAATGGCCCATCGTATAGAGTTAAGACGTTAAAAGTGCAAATAGACAGCTGACCCTCTTATAGCTTGCACATGCAGCTCAGACACACGCAGCCACCTAAGCCACTTTGCACCCCACCAGATAGAGGGATGGGGGACAGAAGAGAGAGGAAACGATGGAGAATTGGATGACACAAGAGGATGGGATGGTGGAGAAATGGAAAGAGGCGAGAGATAGAAGTGAGGCAGGTGATTTATTGCTATAGTGAATACATTTTTTTTTTTAAAAGGGGAATGACAAAAAAAGGAAGGAAGGAACGATCAAAGAATGAATTAGAAACGTGTGAGAGAGGAGAGAACGCAGAAGAAGTAAATCACTGAAGGTTTGCACAAACGAGTGGCCGTAAATTACGAGCAGAGTGGTCTGTTAGTTAACATGTAAGCTAAGTAGGCCATATGCGATTTGATGGAGAGAGGGTCACTGGAGAGCACAGGACAAGGAGAGGAGAAAGAAATGTAAAGGAGAGACAAAGGAAAACAAGGAGAGTGACGTGGGAGAGAGGGAGGTTACTCTTCACTTCCTCCCACCACTGCTCTCAGTACCTCTGTCGTGTTGATCCCTCAGATTAAGGCGATTATTTTTTGTATTGTAAGTTTTCTGAAATGTTATGCTGAAAGACAGAAATGAGGCATTATCTTATTAATGTGCTAATTTTCATAAAAGAAGCAGAACAGAAATCTGAACACTGGATAACGCCAGTTTCTGCCAGGACAGAAAGTATTGTCAATAGCCATTAAGAACATTTTTTGCCATGTTTTTAGGAATAAAATGTTCTTTAAATCAGGCTATGAATGATATATGAGCAAACCTTTCTGTAAAAATCTTCAGAATACAGATAGGAATAAAACTGGAGAGTTTGGTGTATGTAAGTGCTACTGAAGTGGAGGTTTCTGGCTCAGATCATGAGAAAAACCTCATTTGGAGAATACAGACTTAAAAGATATGGACTATAAAAATCCATACATTTTGGAAACCACTACAGGTGAAACAATTTTAAATAACAGATATCACCACGACACTTTCCTAACTGGTTACTTGCATTACATAAGTTATTTTATATGTTACAAGTTTTCTGAAATTTTATGTTTAAATATGCAGTTGAAGTGAGACCTAATACTAAGTTTTGGTGAGTTCAGGAGAAATCTACAGACACAAATCGACATGTGCTGTAAAATAAACACTTCACTTTGTATGTTGGATGTTTTCTTTCCACTAGACTGAAAGAAGATGTGTTATGGAAGCAAAACAGCCCAAAATCTCAAAATTGAACAGTGCATGAAAAAAACATTGTTTTTGCCTGAGGTGTCTTTTCTTTATAGAAACAAAGCACAAGACAGAAATAGGAAAAAAGACCAGAGGGTGATTTATTATGAAAGTCATTAGCAGGATTTGGACTCACAACAATGAAGAAGAAGAAGAAGAAGAAGATCTACCTTTATTAGTCCCACATTGGGGAAATTCAATTTACACTCTGTTAAACTCGTACATGGTACATGCAGACCTGAAACACACACACATGCATTAATGGAGAGATGTCAGAGTGAGGGGGCTGCTCCTGACAAGCGCCCCGAGCAGTTGGGGGTTTGGTGCCTTGCTCAGGGGCACCTCGGCAGTGCCCAAGAGGTAAACTGGCACCTCTCCAGCTACCAGTTCACACTCAGTTTTTGGTCCATGTCGGGACTTGAACCGGTGACCCTCCGGTTCCCAAGCCAACTCCCTACAGACTGAGCTACTGCCGCCCCTGCCGATGTTATCGTATTTCTATATCTTATATATAGATATATAAGAATATATATAGGTATATAGAATTTCCCTCCGGGGATTAATAAAGGTTCATCTTATCTTATCTTATCTTATATAGATATTATATTTATATTTTATCATATTTTTTAGTTTCTGTACTTTTTTCTGTCATTTCTGTCATGTTTATCAAATATACTATATAGATTTTTCTCCATCTGTGCCCACATTTGTGCACCAGTTTGTTTGTCACCGTTACTTCCCTTTTCTCTGTGTGTGTGTGTGTGTGTGTGTGTGTGTGTGTGTGTGTGTGTGTGGCATGTGTGTGTGTTTCTGCATGTGTGTGTGTCAGGGGAGCTAGATGCTGTGAAAGGCCATTACCACCGTGAGTCCATGTCACTAGGCCTGTGAAACCCAGGGGAACCCTACCACTGATACAAGGGGATATGGGGATAACACACACACACACACACACACACACACACACACACACACCCCCCAAATTTAGACACATACAAATAGTGCTCACATATGGCCACATGTGGACCCCACAAGATTGGAAATTTATAAATCACACATGCCAAAATGAACGCACAACCACCCACCCACACAAAGATATAAATATACAGTATGTATACGTTTATATATATATACACACACACAAGGGGATTAAATAGCCCCAAAACAGGCCTTTGAAACACCATTAGTGTGAAGCTGCCACACATTAGCACTTTACAGGTCACAGCGCCCAAAACAGATATGTTCACCCTTAGAAACTGACCCTGTTTGGCACCGTATTAGGAGGAGAAAATCACATCCAGACTTTCTCACAATCACTAAGAAGCTCTCTGAAGTGAAATCAGACTCCAGTATGGGGTCTGAATGAAGCAGCCTGTTGGTGAAACCTAGTACATAATATACATAAAATAGATATATTAAAAAATCACAGATTCATGAGTAAAATTGCAAGATGTTTGTGGTGGACTAGAGAGGAACTGCCCTGCCGTTGTGAAAAACGTATTGCATTGAATACTCTGCTGCTAACAGGCCATACAGAGCCGGCCCTAGGCATAGGCTGTATAGGTAAATGCTAGGGGCACCATCCATCCATACGGGCACCCCTAATGAGGGAAGAAAGAAAAAAATCTACATTTATAACTACTTTACAAATACTTTTTTAACTTCTATTATTTCAAAATATTACCAAAAACAACCCCACAACAATATAGGCCCTATTTTCTGGGTTCCCCGCAGCTTCTTTCAGGTGCATTTTCAGGTATTTATGGAATAACCCCTGACATATTTTTTGAGAAATACACTTTTTCTGCATAGCAGCAACCAAAAAAAGTAATCTCAGATACATAAAGCTATGCAGTTTCTGTGTGAGTGAATGAACAGTCATTGCTGGTAGAAGTGGCTGTGTCAGGGCTGGCTCTGGCTATAATCATCGCTCTAGTTTTCTTCATAGCTCAGATACTGTCAAACCTTTGGCAAGAGTTTACTGATTATTTTGAAGAGTGATATATAGAGTATGTTCTTACACTATTCTCTTATCTACTATGACTCTAGTCTGCAGAACAGATCAAACTGTCGCAATGAACAATTAATGAAAATGATGAACATTAAGATCACATGTGACAGGAAAATCAGTGAAATGAAAACAAACACATTACAGAAATTAACAGAAACACTATTACACACATGGAACTGCATACAAATGAACATGTAAATAAGTGATTGCTTCTCTCTCCTCAGTTCAGAGTCAATGCTCCCAAGTTTGGTAAACTGGACAGACTTGACTGCAACATGTAGCATGCTGTTTGGTCCGTGAACGTGACACGATCACGCAAGTTAAACGTATTGTGATTCTAGTTGAGGTTGAACGGTGCTCATGACATCACATGTCCACAACCCACCATAACTACCAGCACTGATCTGTACTCACCACCCAAGGTTTAAGGGGACATATCATGAAAAACTCACTTTTTCAGTGCTCGCTTGAGTGCCTACTAACCCAGAAACTGTGAAATAAGACAAACCAGTCAGGTTGCCTAGATCAGAAAACGTGATTCAACTAGCCATTCAGATTTAGCTCCCCTTATATAAAATATATCACCCACAGCTTGACATCTACTTTTGCAAACCTTTGTTTCATATTTATCTTGCAATCAGAGCAAACTGGGTTTTTTGTGAGGGGGAACTTAAAGAGACAGGTGCTAAAATGAGGAGTTTCAGACAGAGGGTGAATATTTATACGCGATGAGTGTTTTTTGAACTATATTAACACTGTTCTAGTAGAAACCCAAAATACAAGTACGAACCTAAAAATGAACATAATATGGCCCCTTTAAGTAAAGTTGTGTAGAGTGATTTCCACCAGCAAAAACCCAGACAAAGTAGCCTGAATTGATCACCACAAATGCTGTCTACTTGTTCATCAAAACTGAAATGTCCATCAAATCATAAACCTCCCTTGTTAATGAATTGTCTTTGAAAGTGCACCTCATTTATGGTAAATGAATGTAATGGAGTTACTGAATAGAAAATGATCTGATGCTTTGGATATAGATTCATTAAGTTGTGGAAATACTGGTAACGTTCAACACTTCATATCTGCAAGGCAGCCTCTACGGCTGTCCAGACTAATGGAGCCATTAGGTGTTATGGGAAGCTATAACTGTGTGTCATTGGCATAACAGTGAAACTTTATGCATGTAAATGGAGAATAAAATGGGGCCGAAAAATTAACCCTGTGGGACCCCCAAAATAAAATCTGCAATGGATGAATTGTGACTGAGAATGCCTTATCAGACGGCTGAGTTTTAAAAACCCAGCACATCACAGTTATCAACAGCGACAGATCGGGGTTATATCCTCTTTTTAGTGCAAAGAGCTGCATCATTCATTAGTCAGATATGCTGAGCAGAGTAGAAAAGACCTCTGCTGAGTTTTATTTTCTTTTATACAAAAGAGATACAACCAGTTTGAACACTGAAATGAAAAATACAGGGGATGGTTATGGGAGTAAAGAGGATAGGATAGAAGATAAAGGGATGAAAGATGCTCAGAGAGAGACAGAGATAGAAGGAGAGATGTAGATGAAGCCAGAAGGTGGAGGAGGAGAAGAGAGGAGTTAAGTTGGCCATTAGCGATGCGGCGTGTGGAGCCCACTCTTACATGCGTTCCACAAGGTTAACGATAAGAGCCCCTCAGCAGCTGAAATGCTCAAGTAGCTTTTATCGTATCATAATAATGAATCAAAGATAAAATAAAATAAATGAACTCCAAAAGGCGAGCAAGTAAAATAAAACGTATGTGCCGAGAGCCGGGTGACCAGGCAGCAACCCAAACAGAAATGAGAGAGAGAGATTGTAGAAAGAGAGAAGGAAAAAAAAAGGAATAATCTTCCTCTTTTTCCGCTAATATCTTCTTATGTCATCTGGTTGAAAAATATTTGCCTCCAGGTCAGGGCTCCCCCTGTTAGAAAAAGGCTTCTTCACGGCTCTCTGCTACATTAAATATCTGGCCTCTGCATCCCATTTACTGCTGCTGGCTATTAGAGAGGGAAAGACAGAGAGAGAATATAGGGAAGTAAGTGAGGCTGACAGAGCAAGAACGAATGAAGTAAAAAAAAAAAAGGGATGTCTGAGAGAAAACCCAAACAGGGTAAGAACAGTAAATTGCAGAGGCTAATTATTTAAAACATAACCGTTTAAGAAAAACAGAGAAAGAGACAGATGGAGTCTGAAAAGCCTCTGTTGATTTGTTTTCTAGTCATGTTTGCTTTTGCTTTTGTAAAATGATTTTTTTTTTTAATGTCGTACACCATTGTTTGTGTGTGTGTGTGTGTGCGTGCATGTGTTTAGTGCCCTTGGCAAGAGGATTCAGAATGGACAGTAGTTAGCCACCCACCGGAGCAAGCTGTTACCACTTCCTTTCCCTTCGTCCTCCTCCGCCCATCCTCCCCCCTCACCTCTTTCCATTCATTCCTCACTGTTTGCTTTCGTTTTACTTCACATGAAAAGATGGTACTTAGAGGAACAAAAACATTGTGCATGCTGTTCTCATACGCCATTTATAGCTATACCTACAAAAAGTAATACACTGCAATTCATATATACGGTATTTATATAATTTGTATGTAATCCACATGATCATGAACCAGGAAGTATAAAGACAAACGCCGCAAAGGGAGGAGGTCGGGGTGGATGAGTGGGCCAAGAAACACTGGTCTTTCGTCCAGGAGACTGGTGTTCGTACTGCGTGCGAAACCAGAAGTCACCGTTGATTTGACTTCTGTACTTATGTTACGCCACCTCCAGAGTTATCGTAACCCAAAACACAATCTTTTCCTAAATCTAAGTAGTTTTGTTGCTGTGAAGACAGAAGTTTATTTTGAAAAGATTAAAGCAGAAATTGACAAATGCATCATGTGTTGCTGGACATTTGCAGGAAAATGTCTGAAAAATTAAGAATAACTTGTTAAGATATCATAAGTACCACTGTATAGGAAACGTTGCATTGTGACAGTAGCCTAGAGTTCACCTTCAAGTCCATGTTTCAAAGTTCCTGACTGATGGATAAATTAGCTTTATACAAATAAATGATAAACATGCTTCCCTACCTTGACAACTGTAGCTCTAGAATCCTTTAGTAAGTGGGTAAAACACATTATAAATCACTTGAACGCTGGTAGGGCCACATTGCTACAGTCGGGTTAGAGTCTAGATTTCTCTCCTGTGCTCCTGACCTTGTATGAACTGTCCCAATGGCTATCAATCATGCTTGATGTTTTTGTCCTCTAGCTGGACTGTTTGAACAAAGTGAATTCGCACTTTGGCCAGGTGTGCTTCAGATAACAGACAAAGACAATTTATGTCATAAAATGGCGTCCAGCGGGCACGCAGACAATGAGGCTGCATTGCTAGAGCCGTGTGTACTTCAGATCCAGGTAGTCCAGTTTCAATAACAGATCTGTGAGTTTGAAGGGCTTACCAGACGGTACAGAGGATACAGCACTAGTTACAAAGTAATACAGAAAGCATGCTTGCATGTAGCTGATTGGCCAACACAACGTCTTTGCAAAAGTAGAACTTCAACTTTCTCGGCGGTCACACAGAACGCCCTCTGCGTTGGCTCCTCTGCTGCATGGCCTCATTCAAATAAATGGGGCCAGGCCATTGGTTTTTTTTTTTTTTTTTTTTTTTTTTTCTTCAGGACTGTTGTCTGTCTGGACGCAGTGTAAACATAATCTTGTGAAGTACAGCACTGCATGCTCTGTGAATTATCTCATAAATTATGTGCTTATTGTTTGGTACCACCAAATGTGAGCGTAAATCAGAGACAAAAGACAGGTGTCAAAACTGGAAGCCTGGTTTTAATTGATATTGCTCTACTGTAATAATCCTGAAAGGCATAGTCTGGAGTAACACATGTAATGTTTCAACCCATAGTAGTTTAAGTTACAGAATCATAGGTCTCTCTTTTTGCATTGAACAATATATACAATGTGAAATAAATACATTTACACAAATGGACATTATTGTTGGAGCACACTTGTATGATACACGTCACAAAAATATACAGGTTATTGTTTCTTTTTTTCTTTTTTTTTTCATTTACTGATGTGAAGCACATCTAAAATCTACGGACATGTTTTTAATAACACTACAGGGTCTTCTCTCATACACAACTCTTCTCCACAGCGCCAGGGTCTTTTTCACCTTTAAATATCCTTTGTACCCAAATATGTCGTCGTTCTCTCTCCCTTGAATATTTTCTTCACATTTGCAAAGACTGCAGGGTTCGCTGCAGCACAAGTGGCAGTTACATTTGGGGATTAAATACAACTAAATGACTAAACACTGCAGAGCTTTAGATAGACACAGTTTGGCCGTAGCAGATTTCAGGGGCAGCCGTGGTGGACGGACTTTGCTTTGTCCCTACGCCTAAAATATCTCCTTCTTCTGTTCCAGCTAAACAATTTTTTACGTAGAGTATTTGCAGCTAAAGTTCCAGATGAGGGTGATAACATGGTGCCCAAAGTGCAACCAGGTCAAACTCTTTCTATCGATGGCTCTGCAAAAAACCCAGACAGTCCTTTGTACGACGCTCCTCATAGAAAATACCAGTTTGGTTTGTTGTCAGTTATATGGTTTAAACACAAACAGCAGAATCGTTTTGACAGCTACAACAGCATTTAGATGTATAACCCAAAAAAACAAACTAGTGCAACTCTTGTCTCATCATTGCACATCCAAATGCCATCAAAATATTGCTTTTTAACTAGAAAAAAAAAGTAGTATGACAACACTTCTGTACATCTAAATAATATCTTGGCTATGAGCAGCAAGTTATATCAAAACCTCTGAAAGAATCACACGATCTCCCTCCTGATTTTGGCTGGTACATTTATTCTTTTATCACTAGCAAAACAAAGTGGCACACTGTGAACCATTTCCTGTCACGGCCTTCATTTTCGATTCATCAATCAATTCATAATTGGATATTTAATGAAATTTAGAAACACATAACTACATATCGGTGTTTGCTTATATATAAGTTGAACTTGATTCATTTTAAAACATGGCTATTAACCAGCTCAGCCTTGATCACCTCAGGGAGATGTGTAACATCTTTCATGGCGTTGAATTGTTCAGAAGTACACAGGATTGGTTTGACGACTGACAAATAAATCAAAAACAGTAACAGAAGAGAAACGATAGCAAGAAAAGAGCACCTTTCTTCCAGAAGTTGTTTGTAGATTAATGTACAGTGGATGATAAGAAATCTTTCTGACAATGGCAGCGGCATTTTAAGTTACAATCAAAACAGGAAATTCAACTCTGTCATCAGGGATTTCTCCTACAAACATTTTTTATGCACCTGCGAAATAATTTGCTCACGTTATATGTTAATGTTTAAGATCTTTGATGAGTCCTAGAGTCTTTGAATTAATGCTATCTGTAGTGCTGAATCTATAAATGCGTATAAAGAGGTACAATGAGTATAGCAACATGATTAAAGGAGACTTTGAGTTCTTAATTCTGGGGCCAAAGCTGAAACGTGTCCCACAATGTAATGAGTTCATGGCCAAGAGAAACAGCAAGTGCAAACTAAACATGTCGAGCTATTTCTTTAACGTTTCCCACCAACCCGCAAAGAAACCCTTTAACTCTCACTTGTCCAATCAAACTGTTGTAAAACAAGATATCTTAAGCTGAAAACAGGACGCAACAATGGGGAAAAAATACATTTTTCACCTTCATATTTTCTCGTTTTGACTGCTGAAACAGTAGCGATGACTGAGCCGAGCTGTATGGAAGGCAGTTATGTACAGCGAGTTTATCAAAAAAGAGTCACCTACAGTTCTGAATTACTCAAATGTCCTTTTCATTTCATCGCTATTTTAACCTAAAGATATACAGTATAGTGTTTATTCTACAGGAAAGTTACACAAATGATCCCTTTTTAAATACTTGTATGGTGTTTCTTCATTTAGATACTAAATATTTCATTATTTATGTATAGTTTGGTAAAGATGAATACTGTAATTTGATCTCGGTGGTCTAGTTAAGTGTCTAGAGGAAGAAGAGCCTTATATCCGGTTCGGTTCATTGAGAGAGAACCCGGTGGCCAGACCCCCAGCGGAGCGGACTGATCCGACAGACAGACAACATGGCCTCTACTCTACTCTGTGTTGTCTAAAGAAGAAGCACACGGCACAAGAAGAACGGGAATCACCACAAGAAAAAGTACACAGCAACGTCTTAGAGGACTCAACAGAGGAGGAAGTATCAAACCGATTAAAACAAAATAAAAAAAAAACAGATAAATTAAAAGAAACAGGGTTTTTTCTTGATAGAAAAAACAGCGAACATGAAACACACATCGAGGCTGAACTACAATTTTTTTCTTTTTTTTTTCTCGATTTTGTTTCCAATAAAATGTCTTATGTTAGAATTATAATCTGTATAATTTACAATATACAATGTTGAAGAAGAAGGCTGAGAAAATACCCCTTACTAATAATAATACTGATGTTTGATACAGAGCGTGTGATATTAGAGATCAACTACACTTAAACTGCAGCACTCCTCAACTGTGACAAGTTGCCATTTTATATTAGATTACACCCTCATCTACATTACATGTTTTGGCATTCTTATTCGGCTTTAAAAATGACATAAACAATGATATAAAAAGAAATCGCTCATCTGTCTTCACCTGTTAAAGCTGTGATCAGTCAGCCATATAGTCTCACTAGAACAATGAAATCAATGTTTCTCCACTTGACTGTAAAATGTTAGACAGCTTCCTGTAAGCTCAGCTGTCCATTTCTTGCTGTTAACAACTCCATTTAAATCTAACAATACATTTTGGACATCTGACTAGAAATCACTATAAATACATGACCACTCACAAGTCTGTGTGGTTACAGATTTAATTAATAAAAGTCATTAAAGTCACATTTTCAAAAATGTCTATGTCGTAGATATTAAAGAGGACCTATTATGCTTATATTCAGGTGCATACTTGTATTTTGGGTTTTTAGTAAAAGATGTTTACATGTTTTAATGTTCAAAAAAAAGCTTTACTTTTCTCATACCGGCTGTGCTGCAGCATCTCTTTTCACCCTCTGTCTGAAACACTCTGTTTGAGCTCTAGCCCCGCCCCTTGACAAAATCCCAGTCTGCTCTGATTGGTCAGCTGGCCCACTCTACTGTGACTAGCCAACCAACCCAAACCTCTTTGGACTCTGACTAGCTTTGTTTGAGGGGGTGTCACCTAACTGCTAGGCAGGTGTTATGCAAATGTGTTACTTAGTGACATCACCACGTTACAGAAGAGGAGGCGGGATTTTAAGTTGAAGAGCAGTGTTTCTTTGGTGGAGAGTAACTCCTCCTTTGGTGTGGACTTTGGACTTTGTAACTGCAGATATTTTACATGCACAAAAAACTATATAACACACTAAAGGAAATGTAAAAAGCACAAAAGCAAAATAGGTCCACTTTAAGTTTACTTTTAACTAATAAACAGGCTAAGAGACAAATTTATGAATATCAGCAATACGCCCATTATAGATTCCTCTATACAATTTACTCTTAAGACTACCTATTTTTAATTTCATCAGTTTAGACTGTATTTGGTAGGATTGTTGGTTACGTCATTACAAGCAAGAAGTGGAAGAGCATATTAACATGAAACAGTCAGTGTGGGGTTTTGTTTTTGCTAGCACCGTTTTCCTCGGTACAGATCCAGAATTAGGTTAATTTGATGGTCCCTGCACTCGGCCACAAGGCTGAAGAAACATGCTCGAGGACAAAAACTGTGTATGACTGAGCAGCTGATTTCAAACTAAGAAATGTCTCAGACTAAATCAGACTAAAAGTGACAGCAAAAAGAGCCTGGTCACAAGAAAGGTGCACACTTCAGAATGATGTGATAATCGCAAACTGAATGTTGGATCTTGTAGCTTTTAGCTGCTTTTATGTGATGGCAGCACTAACATCTCATCCTCACATCTCTGGTCCATATTACTTCCTGTCTAACTTTTTCTAACAAAGGAAATATTGACTGTTATCTAATAGCTTATGGCAAGTTACACAGAGAAAAAGAGACGCTACAAACTCTCCTCAAATCCCCATCCTCGCTCTCCCAAATTTAAGACTGGCACATCATGTTAATATTGCAAACTTAGTCCATATGCACAAACCCCTCCTTTAAAAACCACTATTGCTCAGAGTTTTCTAAGATAAACGCTGATTTGTTAATACATTATTACTTGTTATATTTATATATATATATGATAATTGCTGAAAGTGGTCAAGCTGATAGAAAAAAGGAAAGACATATTGATTGATTCAGTTTTAAGAAGACAATATTAATAACAAAAACAAAGCCGTGTTATATGTCATATACAGGATGACAGTTATTTACAACCCTAACACTGGTTTCATTGCTAAGATTATTTTCAAGATAGAAATAAAGAAAAAAACAAGGAGTTTGAAAGCAACAGTAGTTGTTCTTCAGTCGGTTTCGTCAGCACACCTTTCCTTCTGGTTTGTATTGCGTTGAGTGGCTGAAGCGCCCCCATCACTCCCTGAATGAATCACTAAAATATCTCTGCGCTGACGCAAGAGATGAGCTGGAAGTTGTGAATGAAACAGAGCAAGGAGGGGAGTGCTGAAGTGACACTTTGCAGGTTTTTGGAGTTTGGGTATTGAGCTTGGGCTGGACTACTCTTAATGGCACGTTGACGGACTGAAATCTCTACTGACTAGTTTGTGGAGAGCTACAAATCGGGGCCCACTGAGTGGCTGAAAAGGTTTCAAATAGACGCCCAAACACAGGAGGAGCATTTGATATAATAAATACAGAGAATCTACCAGTTGGACCAAGTTGGACCATTCTTGACAGGAGAGGTCACGTCTTATTTTGTTAAAGTCAGTCAATCGCTCTCAAATGGTTTGAATACTTGGAAACATTTTCAGCCATGTCAAGTGTGCAAACGCTAATTCTATGGTTATACTGACAGGTTTGGGAGACCAAGGTCAAATACAACAAATAGTAGAGTTGTAGTTGAAGTAGGGGAGTCATGGGAAACCAGGAAGTGAATTTAGAGAGAACCAAGTGTTTACAGCGGTGGTTTCTAATCCTGGTCCTAGCCCTGCTGGTTTTCGTAATAACCAGAAACCATTTCAAATATCTGGTGGAACAGAAAACCAGCAGCACTCTCGAGGTCCAGCATTGAAAGCCACTACTGGATCAAACCAGAGACAGTTTTGGGGTTATGACAGTAAAGTTTGCTGGCATCCTTTGAATGGATGAGCTCCATTCATTGGCAGGGCAAATCTCCTCTTCTTTTCTTTCTGTCCATCCATCCAAATGTCACTGTACATGTAATTTGACAACAAACAGTCATTAATACTTGTGTAGTGTTGTGTTAGTGTTCTTTTTTCCTCCACTCGTTTTCTTCTTGAACACTTAAAAAACTCTGTTGGGGGGAAATAGGGAGGGGAAAGGAGACACGAGTGCAGTCTTACAGTCTCTCAGAACTAAAACGAAGAGTTTTCAGTGTCTTTTAAATGTGTCTTCATTTAAGCGCTTGTCTTTAATAACATCTTAATCGTTATTAAATGCATAAGAGTTTTGTCATCTTCAATGTTCAGAGCCACTGTGGTAACTGTTGGGCGACTTTTAATTGTTTTAAAAGGAAATATCTTCTTCCCTTGGTAATATGGGAGTCATGTCAGTCTGTCAGCATCTTTCCCCAAAACAAAGGGTCAAGTGAGCACCCTTTAGTCAAAGACGGTCAGTGGAGGTTCAGGGTTCAGGTAAGAGGTTTAGTTTACTTGTTTATTCATAAGGGGAGGGGTGTGTGTCAGCAGACGTACTTCAGGGGACAGGGACATATTTCTTTGTGTGTGTGTGTGTGTGTGTGTGTGTGTGTCTATGTAAGAGTGTGTGCGTGTAAAAGAGCAAGAGGTCATTCAAAGTGAGATTCAGACTGGCGTCTAGCTGTCCGTCGTCCACTCTCCCGTCCTCAGACCTTGGCTTCCAGCAGCTCCAGGAAGAGTTTGTGCATGGGGACTTTGCCGTCCTGCTTGATGCTGTAGAAGTGCTGCACGGCCTTGGTGGAGGTCTGGCGGAGCAGGGGGAGGGTCATGAGCAGCTTGCCCGCCCGGCGGGGATCCTCCTGGTGCTGGGAGGCCTCGTAGTCCTGCAGGGCCTCGTGGAGCACATCCTGGAGCTTCTGCACTGCGTCCACATCTTCAATGTGCATGGAGTCTGGAGGATGGAGGAAGACAAATACATGACTGAAACTAAAACATGAACAAAAACATATTTGATGAGCCATTAGTAGTACTGGCCAGAGATGTTGTTTATTTGCGTAAATCTGGACACAGAATTTATAATGTTATGTGCTTCACATAAATCTTACATGAAACACACCAGTAAAAAGAAAATAGGGGGTTATGGTTAGATTTATTTGTTACTATTAGAGCATGATGCAATTGGACAATGCATTTAAAATAAATACCAGCCCTCAAACACACAGTGAACTCTTTAGCTGACTGAAATGCTCTTTTCCAGCAATAAAAAAGGCACATTTTGCAGTGCAGAAAGCTTCCACATCTCTGTCTCTCAAATCTCAGATGATGTTTACAACAGTATGTGTCTTTGTCAGTACATGTGCCCCCTCTGTCTGCTGCCTCCCAGGGCTGCAACTAATCAATATTTTCATCGTCGATGAATGTGTCGATTATTTTCTTGATTAATTGATGAGTTGTTTTCTATATATAAAATGTCAGAAAATGGTGAAAAATGAGTGTCAGTGTTCCCCGAAGCCCAAGATGACATCCTCAAATGTCTTGTTTTGTCCACACCTCAAACATATTCAGTTTACTGTCAGGAGGAGTAAAGAAACCAGAAAATATTCACATTTAAGAAGCTGGAATAAGAGAATTTAGACTTTTTCTAAACTCTTCTCAACGAATTGATCGATCGATTAATTTGGAGCTCTGGTGTTATTGCTCGGTGCTGCAAAGGAGTGAGGTTCTGAAGATTTAATCCCAAATGCAAACAGATTTAATGCAGGGACGCTAGTGAAATGTGAATTTGAAGAATATTTTAAAAAAAGCAAAATACCTCTCAACATTTGCATTCAAATATAAACCAACATCAGTGTTTCACACTGCACACCAAGGAAATCTTTAAAAGTCACAATATAGTTTTATATATATAGTTTTCTGCAATTCCGGAAATATTACTCTATATGAAATAACCTAATAGTAAGGCCTTTTTAGTTTAAGAACTTGGGTGCAAAATGAAAATAAGTTTTAAGTGAAATAATCAAAAATAGATAAATAAATATAGGCCCAGCCTACATCACACTAGAAACAATATAGAAAAATATATGACAGACATTTTATATCATTTTGCTGACACACAGTGTCTTATTGCCCAGCCCTATTAAAAAGTAGAATCCTGAATGTAGTACTTTACAATTAATAGCTCTTATTACTCTTCTCTTTATTACTCTTATTTCTAATTAATAACTTAGTTCAAAATGCCAGTGCATTTTTAAAATTGCTGTGTAACATAGATGTTAAATCTACTATTTTCGAGTTGGAACTAAATCCAGGGATGGGGTTTTAAAATCGGGGTGGCCTCCTCTCTGTCTTTAAAGGGTGGATCTGTGGGCGTGATGAATGGACACACAGAGACGAGTGGGCGGAGAAAAAAGAGATAGACTTGTAGAATGATGGAGAGATGCAGGAACACGGTATGTGTGTGTGTCTCTGTGTATGTGTGTGTGTGTGCATAAGTATTTGGCTACACACATCTGTAATCTCTCTTTGAGATGGCATATAAGGTGCATCTCAGCACATGTGGCAGTAAAGGCTGAGACTGTCCCTCAATAATAATGCTCCATATTGCCCCTTAGGGAGGCAAAGTCTTAATGTGAGCTGGCCTTTAGCTCCCAACCTCCGATCAATGTCGCCGATCAATGACTACATGCATGTTAAATAATAATCACAAGGCAACTATTGATAGGCCACCACACCCCAACACACACGCACACAATTACGCACACACACACGCAAACTAGATCTGCAGAGGGGATGAGACCTACAGTAGGACTAAAACACTGCTCACACACACACACCTGCTGGGTACAAGCACACGTACTCACTAGCTAATGGCATAGAAAGCTTATGCAAACATGCATTTAATGGTAAGTGAAAGATAAAAATCATACTGCGCAGATGAAATAAATTCAACATAAGATGTGTGAACACAGCCACATACATAGAAGCTTACACAAACACAATCAAATACAAAGTGTTGGATCTATAGAGTGTAATGCATGTATCAGTATGCAGGACCAGACCAGTTAGTGGGCTGGATTCTATAGGGATCAATAGAAAACTCAGCTTCTATCTGATCTCAAATTTTCTACTTTTCCCCCCAGTTTAAATAAGAGTGGGTGGTCCACTTGTCTGGTTATTTCTGTTATATTTCGCTGCTTGATGATCTTCTGCTCAGTGGAGAGCAGTACGCACGCTGGGAAAATAATATTCATTACAGATAACGAGGTGGATTGTTATTTACATTTTTGTTCATACAAAAAGAACAACAGTCTGTTTTGCTGATTTCTATTTTGTAAGTGTCTCACTTTTACTTTTCCCTAATCTTTCTTTTATTATTTTAGATGCAAACATTTTCGAGCCAAATATTTAGATATATTGTATATAGTGCAAAGTGAAACAAGCGCATAATAAACGCGCTGAATGAACAAATTAACAAGTTTTACTGCCGGTCCCGATTAAAAAACAATCCCCTTCTCCTCGTTATTCTTGGATTTCTAATAAGTGGTTACCTGAAGTGCAGCCCATAATGACCACAAGTTAAAATGAAGTTTAATGAGTTCCACATTGTTTTTGATTAATACTGTGCGTTTCGTATTTAAGCTGGTAGACAGGGCTGCTGCCTGTGCTCTGACCTGCAGTACACTCGCAAGTAAAACAGCAGACGTTAATGAGCACGAGCACGTACGGCTGGTAAAACACACATGTTAACATGGTGCGCACACACACGCACATAAATGAATGCACAGACACACACGGTGCACACACAGACACGCACGTGCCTCTTGTTTCCCATGGCTAGTTTAGCTGTCTTTACATGTGGGGCACGTTTGCTAACATTTCTTAAGGCTTGGCTTCATTAATGCAGACGATTAGCATCCTGTGAATTAATTAGTGTCAGTGCCCTTCAAAATGCTAATGCTAGCATTCTGTTGTCTTGAAGAGCAGTTCGAGAGTCTGGCCAATGATGCAAAGTTCTTATTTGGGCGTCAGCTGTTTCGATTTCAATCAGTTAAATGAATGACTGTTTCAAATGGGAGTTTTCTCAACAGTGAGGTAAGCTTTGATGGATAATTACTCCCCGGATAGATCTGGATAGTTTTTGAGTTGCATGTGCCAAACTGGCTTCAGAATGAGTAAACAACATGCAAAAACAGCAGAATGAAATCTAATATTGTAGTTTGACTCTCTCAATTAGTCATCTACCTTTCCAGCTCTTCAGCCTGACAGCAACAACACTATTTATTCTTGTACAACGTATCCTGATATTATGATATTCCTGACATGTTACTCTACTATTTATAAAACAACACAGTGCAGTGCTGATATCAGACTATATGTGTTAGGGCTGGGCAATATATTGATAATATATTGATACTGAGATATGATACTAGATATTGTCTTAGATTTTGAAGTGTTGTCTTCTCCTGGTTTTAAAGGCTGCTTTACAGCCTTTACTAAACTGTTCTAGGTGCTCTATTATTTGACTTTATCGACTTATAACTAATTCACTATATCCACATTACTGATGATTGTTTATTAAAAAAAACCTCACTGTGCAAATATTTTGTAAAAGCACCAAATGTTAACCCTACAATGTAATTATAATATAGATATTGAGATATTTGGTAAAAAAATATTGTGATATTTGTTTTTGTCTACATTGCCCAGCCTAATGTACAGTGTGTGTTTGAATGTGGATGACAAAACACTGGAAACATTCATTATACAGCAGACTAATACAACACCACCACTGACTGAAGTTACCAGAGCTGGATGTAGAGCTTAAACGATCCGTTGATTTCCCAATTATTCTTTCTACAAAAACTGATTGGCAACTATTTTAATTAATCAGTAAATTATAATTTAAAATAATAATTTAAGTCAATTTTCAAGCAAAAACATTCTTTGGTACCAGCTTGTCAAATGTGAACATTTATTCTTTTTCTTTGTGAAATAAATACAATTTTTTGATCGGACAAAACAAGCAATTTGAAGAAGTCCTGTTGGGAAATGTTCAGAATCAGGAAATTAATTTTTTTAATTGATTTTAATTTTTTTAAAAATTGGTGGCATGGTGGTGCAGTGGTAAACACTGTCAGGTTGAAACCTGGTCTCTCTGCAGAGTTTGCATGTTCTCCATGTGTTAGAGTGGGTTTTCTCTGGGTTTCCTCCCACAGTCCCACAAGCATGCAGGTTAACTGATGACTCTAAGTTGCCTGTTGGAGTGAATGGGTATCAGCCCTGTGATAGTCTGGCAACCTGTCCAGGGTGTACCCCACCTTTGCCCATTGTCAGCTGGGATCGGCTCCAGCCCCCCAAGACCCTGAACAGGATAAGTGGATGCAGATAATGGATGGAAGGATGGAAACTGTTTAATTAATTGTCTTTTATTGTATCTGTTTTATATTCAGTAAGTGCTTTACATTCTCAACATCACTGTAAAATAAAGATTGAATGAATTATCGAAAATTACCAGATTGATCGATAAAGGAAAAAAATCTGATGTAGCGACAGCGAAAATTGAATATTGTGTGCATTACCTTTAATGTTTTAATGTTTAAACCACCCTCTCTTTCTCTCTACCTGCCAGCCCACGCCACTGGAAATCTTAGCAAAAACAAAGTAACACCTGTTTACCAAATAAGTCATCATAACCATCATCATGATCATCAACGCTGTCGTCCAGCCAGCAGAACCAGCCGGCTTTCTCAACTTTCAGTCATAGACAGTCACACACACACACACACACACACACACACACACACACACACACACACACACACACACACACAAGGCAGAGCCAAGAGATTGATCGTCACACAGCCCACAGGAAAACAACATGTCAATATTTTCTGCATGTGCATGACAGTATGTGCCGTATGTGTTTGAGCAAACATTTTTCAGTGGCTCACATTTAAGTTATACGTTTGAGCGTGTTCATGCTAGTATCAGAGAGATGAAACTGGCATGTTTGAGGAGGTATTTGCGTGTTTGTGTGTTGATGGTGGCAGAATCAGAACAAAAGGCCCCTCCCTCTCTATTCAGAGCTCTCCCATTGCATTCTCCCATTTAAACACATTGTATTGACAGCTCCCCCCTTGTAATTAAAGAGTACTGAAGAGCTGGCCGGTTTCCAAGACAAAGTTCAAAAGACGGGTCATGGGAGGAAGAAGGCGTGTGTGTGTGTGTGCGCGCGAGAGAGAGAAAGAGTGTGTGTGTGTGTGCATGTGTCAGTCAGCTGTCGATGCAGCTGGACACATCAGAGAGGGGGCTGTATCGACAGACTTTGGGTTCTAATGATTTCAGCTTATTTAACAGGCATCTGAAGAGACGACTATGCTAATTGTAAAAGGGATCGCCACTTTGTTTGGGGGTGGGAGGTGGGCTTCAGGTTGCAGATGCGTGTGTGTGTTTGTGCCTTTGTATGCGTAAAATAATCACCGGCATGGGTGACTATAAAGAAGAAGAAGAGTGTGTGTGGTTTTAACAGTGAAAGTGGCAGGTTTGACAACTGCACACTGCTCCGTGTGTGAAAGTATGCATCACGTGTCGCAGTCGCGTGTGTGTGTGTTTAGATGCGGAGTATTGAAATGAGTCCTTTGATGGTTCAGTTTAAATGAGTCCCATGGGGCAGGAGATTCCTGGGATTAACTCTTTCTCCACCAGTCGCGTGCTCACACACTCAAACATACACACACACACACACACACACACACACACACACACACACAGAAACAAAAACATGAAGAATTTCAAACCTGAGTTGGCCAAAGCGATGGCCTTGAGAGCGACAAATTCCTCCTTCTCTAGCTTCATAGTCTTGTATTTCTTGACCAGCTGAAGGATGGCATTGTTCAGGTCCAGAAGTCCAGCTAGCTTCGACTGGTCCTCGTCCATTATGTAGTCCTCAGCATACACCAACTGAAGAGACACACAGAGAGGTGGAGAGGTTGAACAAAAACATATATTTATATTTTTCATTAGAGCAAGAAACAAAACCAAAAAGAAAGATGCAAACCTGACACCCCACAATATGCAGTATTATCAAAATGAAGTCACGATACGATCTAATTGCGATTTAAAACACTTTTCGACATGCTGAGCGTTGCGATAAGATCTATTGCCATTTTGAACTGCAAATTATGCAGTTTGTCAACATCTGTTTTATCTAATAAGATGCAGTTTTCACTTTGTTCATCTCAGAGTTTTCATTCACATACCTTGTCAAGGGATCAAGGGATCCCAACTTTGGGATGTTCTTCCTGACAAATTCTGATATGGTTGGTACTATTGGATTCTTTAGGCTTTCTAGTTTCATATAATACCAATATCTTCAGTCTACCTTTAAGACTGTGTGCTATAACCTCTGAAAGACAGAATAGCAGCTGGTCCGGCCGTCAGATTGTTAATAAGTTAACAGTTTATATAATAAAAGATTGATACTTGACGTCTGTGTGTCAATACAACATTGCCACACAAAATATCACGATACTATGCTGTACTATCTTACCCCGCCCCTACTAACCTTGTCTTCAAAGGACAGTGAGCGGTACACAACACGTAGGATCAAGATCTCCATCCATGCACTCTGCAGTAAACTCATCTGGTCTGCCAGAGACAGCGTAGAGAACCCTGTGGACGATCGAGACAGAGAAGAAAAGCCAGAGTTGTTAATTTACATTTTTTAGCCCCAAAACAGTGAGGAATGAGTTAAGCACTGTGTTTTACTGCTGTGAAACTGTTTCTGACAAACAGTCTGTTAAAACAAAGGTGGAGCACATGAGAAGGAGAGAATAAAGCTGGTTTTGACAAGATGGGTCAAGATGGGTTCTCCTCCCTTCCCCTCCATCCACCCAGTTGACCAGAGTCCTCCTCCTCCTCCTCCTCCTCCTCTTCCTCTCTCTCCCCTGTGCCCAGGGCTGTTCTCTGGGGAAAGGCAGGCCTTATCTCCCCCTGACACAGCCTCCATGGATCAATGCTGGCCATCGCTACTGCACCGCTCAAACACACACACTAATTGCTGCTCTGGCCTCAAAACTCCTGCTTTCTCCGGTGTCAATCCATGTCTTTCTATTTGCCTACGTCTATATCTGTCCGTCTCTCCGACCGCAATCCATGCCTTTTTTATCTGTCGGCGTCTATCTACGACTGACCATCTGTGTGTCTGATTCTGGCTTCACCTTCTTTCCATCCATCTTGGTACATCTCGGTCTGCATGTCCTGTCTGTTTGGGTCTCTCTGTTTCTCGTTTTGCTTGCTGGACTTTCACTTTCTGTGCTGAATTCCTCCTTTTTCTACTATCATTGTGTTTGTAATATTTTCGCTTCTTCATTTCATATCGTCCGATTACATTCTAACTTAAGTGCACCAGACTCTTGCTTGTTGTCGCTTTCCCCTCTGTCTTTCTCTTGCTGTCCGTCTATCTCTTTAATGGAACACCTGCCCACTCACACCTTTCCTCACAGCTGTCCTCTCCTCACACACCTGTCCATTCACACCTGCCTGTCTGTCTATGTGTGTGTTTTGGCGTGCGTGTGTGTGCAAAGCCTTCGTAGGAAAGGCAAAGACGATGGCCCACGTGAGCACACCTGTCAGACCTCACTGCAGCCCTCCAGTGTGTGTGTGTGTGTGTGTGTGTGTGTGTGTGTGTGTGAGCAGCATCCTGCCAGAAGAAGCAGGCAGATGAGAAGGAAGATATTTCTTCAACAACATCTGCTGCCATGTGCCTCCTCTTGAGATGGTAGGTGCATGTGAGAGAGTGAGTGTGTGTGTGTGTGTGTGTGTGTGTGCATGAGCGTTAGGGGCTCTTATCTCACAGTGTGTTGATGGGTAATGGCAGGCGTCTCATTATGTCCAGGTTGCAGGCTATTGTTGTTTGTAATGTGCTCTAATTCGTTCTATCTACATCTGTTAACATCTCGCTGACACACTAACACACACATACAGTATACAGTATACAGTAGATAGACATTACTGTGCACACACATACATCATCACATATGCATAGACATAAATGCATAGGAACACACTGGAATGAATCCAAATGTGTATGATTTATACACACACACACACACACACACACACACACACACAAGCACGGCACAGTGAAGGGAGCAGTGCTGTTGCCAACTGGCAGTGTCTTCTTCTACTTAATGAAATCATCAGAAGGGATTAGAGGTGAATTTCTTAAGGGGGTCTTCATGCACACACCCACACACACCTCACATTCATGGAGGCAGATGTCTTTAGGGGGTCCTTAGGACTTCACCACTCATCGTGGGCAGGGGAAATAAGCATGGGCACTGCTAAAATTAACACACTTATTGAATCTGTTTAAACCCCCGGGTCAAGGGAAGAGAAGAAGACATGAGTGAGGGGTTAATATCATTTAATGGTGTCACTGGTTGTGTGTTTTCACTTGTCTGTGTGTGTGTGTGTGTGTGTGTGTGTGTGTGTTTTCAGTGCCCTGGCATTGGGTGCTATGTGCAGGATTCAATCAATTTGCACCCATCCCTCTGGTGGAACTTGATCAGGGGCCAGCGGGGGCACACAAGGCTCAAAAAGTGGACACATACACACATGTCCATATACACACAGTCACACGTACACAAGTACATGCTAGGTTTGCTGCCCTAGTTGGTGTTACTGGTGTTACATGGTGTTCAGCCACATACCGATTACATTACTTACCCACCACCCCCAATGTCATGTTGCTTTTGTTTTTACTGAAATACAACACATTTAGTTCATTTTGGTGTATCAGCAGCAGGCCATGAACACATAGTCAGACGACAGACGCTACAAACTGAAAGTGAAAGCGTCTGGTCCGTACGGAGTCTCAGCTCAGAGTAGCAGGAGTTAGATTTCACAAACACGGGACAAGAGAGAGTCGACAGGCAAGATGATGGCGGAGGATTTGGTGTCAAAGTGAAAAGGCTAATTTGGCTATATTTCAGATTTAAACCCAATACTATAAGGGAACCATAACGTTAATGAGGTAATCGCCGTGAGGAAGATGTAGCGAGCATAGCTGATGAGCATGGTGCAGCGTCACCCGGTGGAAACCTGCAGCCCCGCAGCGAAAGCTGGACTGGAGAGGCCAGACACCCAACGTTAAAAATCAAAATAAGCACACAACACATGTTGACCGTCATCTTTTTTTGTACAATGACTGGTGTAATCAATAACACCAGTGTTCTCACGAGTTTTTTAAATGGTGAGAAATTTTCCTCACCGTCACATCCCCAGAATAGAAGAATCGAATAGAAAATACGTTGCTGTCTGCTTTTTGTGGACAAAAATTTGAAATTTGTCTTTGGTTTACATGTGCAAAAACTATTAAAAGAGTACATTAAGAAAACATATCACATCCAGACAGATCTCATTAAAACACTTTCACCTAAACAATACACAGCAAACAGAAGCTACATTAAAAAGGAGAACCTGGTACCCGGGTGTACACGCAAGGTTAAAACAAAAAATGCAGTTGTCATCCAAAACACGCCTGAATGACACGCTGTATGTTTATGATATGGTTTGCACATACGTCCTACATCACCAAACATCTCCCTAATTACACATAAATGCACACATATGTGCACAAACACACACGAAGGAAACACCGATAATTAAAACCCCTGTGATTAATTTATTGAGCTGAAAGTGCAGCTTTTCTTATTGAGGTTCATCAATGATTTTATCAGGACGTGGATTGTGTGCGTGTGTAGGTGAGTGTGGTGTGTGTGCTTTGTGAATATCTCTATGTTTATGTTGTGTACTTAATAATAATAGAATATACATAATTGTACCATAAGTGTGTATTCTTTGTGTGTATGCATACATTCCCATACATGTTTCTGCATGTGCGTCTCCATCTGTTTGTGTATGTGTGCCTCCCCGACCCCCTCCCCTCTCCACCAGCCTGTCTACGCTGTTCAGCCATCCAATGCCTCTTATCTGTCTGATTAATAGGCGGCCAGCTTCAGGACAAATTAATTAACAGATAACGCCATCTCTCCCTTCTTCCCTTCCTCCCCTCCTTCTCATGAAGCGATCGATACAGCAGAAGAAAAGAAACATCAATGGGAATTTAGTGCTGATGATGGAGAGAGAGAGGTATTGATGGAGAGAGAGAGAGAGAGAGAGAGAGAGAGAGAGAGATGAGGAAGAGTGAGGTGGAGGAGAGAAGAAAGTAAAAGGAGGAGAGATGGTGATGGAGGTAGTGGGAGGGGTGGAGACCTTTCTTTCATACCTGTGATTTCACTTGACAAAAGAAGGTTCCCTGTTTGGCTCTAATTACATTTCCTCTCTGCCCATTGTTGATAAGGCATCTCATACTATGTGTGGGCGTATGAGTGTGTTTGTGTATGTGTGGATGTTGTACAGCCTGTGTTTACCGTGGTGGCGGCGGGCTGAGCTGAATGTACAGTAATGTAAAATAGAAATAAAGTTCAAAGCTTTGCTTAGACATGTTCATATAAACTTTAAAGAAGAGGAAATTGCTACAGGATGTGACCTGCAAGTAAAGCCACGTATGTCACAACATCCACAGTATCATGTACCACTTCCTGGGCTGAATTCACATGTCCTACTGTAATAAGCATATCCGTAATATATAACATAATGATTGTGATTAAGGGCTGGGGTGCATGAGGTCAATGACCTAAACTACAGCTGAGTTTCATGGTGCCTTCAAAGGGGGTCGTGTTAACTGTGTTTACGAGATGAGTCCATATGAACGCCCCCCTCTTGAGGTTTTCACGACCTCATTAGTGGACAGTTTCTGAAAGCTCCGACTTGCTGTCTGTTTGTTTGATGTAATCGGACGTGTTTGTTGATGTTGTCAGAAATGGCGAAGGCTTTGGAGGTTAAATTTTCATAAGTTAATACATTGTGATTTTAGTCGTATATTGTTTTTCTTTGTAATTTTACAATATGTCTGAGGGAAATGTTGATATTTCCAACAGCCTCATCTTTCTCCTCTGTCTTTACGCCTTTGCATTTACTGCAATATGTTACCCACTTGCTAGCTTGCTAAATTGTTAGCTGCTGCGACTTCTAAATGTAGACAGTAACATTAATATTGTCGTTGCTTGGCGGCAGTGCTCTCATTTTCGAGAGGGTAGTATTGTCTGAAATGGCACATGGCTGTTGTGCGTCCAGAGAAACTTGGCAGATCAGCCACGGACATCGCGCCACGCCGTATCATCAGTAATTCAATGCAGGTGGTTAAATTAACCCAATAATGCTTCTATCTGACTACAGTACTACAATCACAACCGCTGCATCTTCCTCACCCGCCATTTTCATGTTTGAAATACGTTGTTGCCCCCTCCCCTTCCGCTACGTAGCAAAGATGGTGACTGTTGAGTTTGAGAAGTGCCCGGCGTTCCACACTCAACGTTTTGACTGTTTTGAGTACAACATGCAGGTACTTGCAGTGCGAATGCACCCAAAACAGCACGTTTTATAACAAAAATATGCAAGTTGAGACACAGCATATGTATTTGGTTGGATATGTGTGTGTGCTTTTGTGTCAACTAAAATATCCAGACACTCTTATATCTATGAAGGTACAGAGAGAGAGCGTGTGGTGTGTGCAGGTATGTGTGTGTGTGTGCCATACATTGGTCTGACAGAAAGAGGCTGCAGTGCAGTCATGCAGACTTAACCTCTACTGCTTGCTCTCGCGCTCCCTTTCTTTTTTTCTCTTCCCTTTGCTCTATCAGACACACACGCATGAAGACAAACACACACACAAACACACGTCGATTCCCCAGCCACCCTGCGGCCTGTTTGTCTGCCAAATGAGTCCTGACTGCACGTTTACACCCGAGACCGCACAACAGTCTGGCACACACACACACACACACACACACACACACACACACACACACACACACACACACACACACACACACACACACACACACACACACACACACACACAGGATAGCCCTCTCTCACGCCCCAGTTGCCACAAAGACACACACCAACTCACATATCCAGGAGGCCTATATTTGTTTTCTTGTGGTTACAGGCCAAATGGGAACCAGTGAGAACCGATTGTGATGCTTATGAGTACATGTGCACAGTTTGTGAAGCTGCTTGTGTGTGCGTCTGTGCGTGTTTGTGCGTTAGTGCCTATGTACATCTGCAATAACTCACGCATCAAAGAAGGCTATTGTGTTTGTTTGTGTGTGTGTGTGTGTGTGTGTGTGTGTGGGATGAATGTGA
The DNA here is from genome assembly GCA_947000775.1 of Pterois miles. Lineage (NCBI taxonomy): Eukaryota > Metazoa > Chordata > Actinopteri > Perciformes > Scorpaenidae > Pterois > Pterois miles. The sequence goes on along the minus strand of CAMQGK010000463.1, from coordinate 453,787 downwards.
CAGGTGTGAAAGCTGGTCGCAGTGCTGATCTGCTCGCAGTTATTAACACACGACTAGTCTTCATACTGTCACTGCTGTGAAAAGGACTTTTGGCATAAATGTGGGTGTTATTTTAGAACGCCTTTAAAGTTTGTTTAATGACGGAGACTACAAGTAAAACTGAGGTGAGAACTGAGTGAGAGTAAATCATGTCTGTGATATTTACATGACAGCCTGCACAGTATATACCATAGACTGCACAGCGAACTGCACCATTGTCTTACAAATCACATTGTGAGGGCTCACCCGTTTGCTGCAAGTGAAAAACGTCTCAGCCTACTAAAATGTCTTTCTCTTGACCATTTTAAGTTTAATCCTTAATGACATTTATTTACTGGTACTTATGGTAGCTGTGTTGTTGTGTCTCTGAAGCCAAAAGCCATTTGGAAATGAGAATTACAAATATCTCCAAGTGTTAATTTTTCACTCACAATAACATTTTGATTGCTGCATTAGCTCAATATAATTTTGAATTGAAACGAACAACTCAGCAAGACAAAGAAAAGTGTGTGTATGTGTGTGTGTGTGTGTGTGTGTGTGTGTGTGCGTGTGTGTGTACATGGCCAGGGTGCTGCCAGTAGAGAAGCAGGTCAGCTCAGTGTTGCTGGATCACATTTGATCTGAATGAGCCAACTACCAACTTAACCCCCAGTGTGAGACTGGCGTGGACAGAACAGGCCAATAGTCTGTCGCGCACCTTGTGTATTGCCCAAAATTCTAACCTCCAAAGTATTTACAAAAAAGTACTTTGAGGGCAACTACTTGCAAAAAAAAAAATCTTTCTCTGAGAAATCATTGTCTGCAGATTAGGGGGTAAAGATGGTGGTGGTGTTGATGACTGGTGGATGTGACATCTCTTCCAAACTGGGCACAATGCAAACAGACAAAGAACATCAGATTGCTTTATTTTTTTCCCAATGAAGATGTGTAATTGTGCATCAGCAAAAAGGCAAAGCAGTGTTTTTGAAAACCTGCTTGGCTCTGTTTCTGCAAAAGTTTCATGCATTCATTTTTTTCGTGCTCCATTCGCCAGAGTTTGCTCTGTCGCTAAATTCTCGGAAGAGGTGATATTAATATGCATAATATCAGAGGCTTGTGAATATAAAATGCCATTTTTAAAACATACTTTTTTGGGGGAAAATATGGAGGTATATGGAGAGTAATGACATAAAACAAAAGTCCACAGCTGGAATCAAATCAGAGATGTCATTGTTTTATATAACAAACACTGGTTTACTTTGGGAATTTAATCGTTTAACAGGCATTTAAATGGTTTGGCTTCTTTGTTATATTATCTGTTCCCAACCACATTTAGTCCTTTGCCTTATGAATCTTGCAAAGGTTCTCCCGCAGAAAATAGGTCTGCTTTTAGCGGTTCTGCATCTTGGCTGTGAATGGCGGCCTCTGTATATGTGAGAAGCTGTATTCAGTGGCCATTTGAATCGCTGAAATCAGCCTTTTAATCTGTGCTTTTTATTCAATTTATTTTAACTGTGTGTAAAGCTGACTATCTGAACACAAGCAGGCTACAAAATACAAAAAGTATGGTCGTTCATCTGCACACATCATGCAACGGGCCTTGCATTCTTCGAGCACCTGCTTGCTCTGTTACTGGAGACATGGCGCTCTGCCCTAGTTGATCACAACCCCGGGACATATTTAACAGGAAATTTCTCAGTCTGTCTCAACAATTTAACTGCAAAGAATCGCACACTTATCACGAGCTGAAGCCTTGAAGTTGTAAGAATAAGCTTCACGCATTGTCACAGAAATGTAACACAGCATGGCAAAACTGTATTCACACTATAAGCACTGTTAGGGAAACTGTGTACTGTAAGAGGAGCATCCTGACCTAGAGCTCGTCATGTGGTGTCCAACAGCGTTACGACAGTGTAATAAACATGTGTAATAGACATGTAATAGACATATATTAGAATCTTTTCTTCTCTGTTGTTAAGGAAAATCCAACAAAAGCCTCTTAATTTAGGAGACATTTTAAAAGGGGTATTAAGAGCTGTGATGTAAACTGTTTTATGATCGTCTAGTTGCTCATTGTCTGTGTGAGGAGAACAGTGGATTGTCTATGTGCAGCATGAACACGCATTGTGTTCTGCGGGGGACAGATTTAAGTCGTCTGGCCCACTGAGATAGAGATTGCATTAGGACACGTGAAGTGTCCAACAGTTACCAGCACATCGCTGCCCTCCCTGCATGTGTGTGAGTGTGTATGTTCTGTATGCACCCTGTGTTATGTGGCTCCAGTGCTCTCTCTCTCTCTCTCTCTCGTACCACTTTCTGTACGCGCTTGTGTTTAAATTTGTGCACATTGTTTACATGCTGTGCAATGCAAGTGCTCCCTTGTGATGCTTTTTCAGTGTGTGTTTGTGTGTGGCGTGTGTGTGTGTGTGTGTGTGTGTGTGTGTGCGCACATTTCAAACTGTTTTGTACCATACGGCCAGACGCCGGCCCAAATGAACACGGACCCCCTGTGATGGCTTTGGCCGAGCTGAAATAACACACACAAGATATACGCACACGACAAGCACGCTGGCAAATGCTGTCTCACACACACACACACACACACACACACACACACACACACGCACGCATGCACATACACACACATACATACACATATCCACCAGCTGACCCAATTACACAGAGATGCGCAACGAAATGGAAACAAATCTACCCAGAGAACCAGCTAATTTAGAGGGGCTTAAAGACACACGCGGGGCACACACCCACATACACACCCACATACACATGTAAAGTCACTTAGATTATAAAAAAACCCCTTGTTTTTATGTGGAGTTGCTTTTACATGAAAGTGCAAATCACAAATAAAGTTTTATCTTTCGCTGACAGAAAAATCTAGTTTGGAAATTTAATTTCTAGTGGAAATCATTTCAGTGCATTGAGAGTGTGTGTGAAGAGATGAACAGAATAGAAAAAATAAAAATCTGTTTCTATCCTCCCTTTGGCTTCAGTCCTCCTCATTATTAGAAACATTTTTGTATTCATGTAGGCTTTTTTTCTGCATACAAATCTTTGTGTCCACACTGCAAGTTTGTATTTTTCTTACACAGATACACAGATCTGACAGATACACAGATAACAGAAACACTGAAGCCAATGTGAAAGTCTGGATTTTCAAATGAGGGAGGAGTAGACGTAATTTTAATCCATCCATCCATCGTCAACCGCTTATCCCGTTAGGGGTTGCGGGGGGCCTGGAGCCGATCCCAGCTGGCATAGGGCGAAGGCGGGGTTCACCCTGGACAGGTTGTCAGTCCATCGCAGGGCACATAGAGACAGACAACATATAGACAGACAACCATTCACGCTCACATCCACACCTACGGGCAATTTAGAGTCATCAATTAACCTAAACAGCATGTCTTTGGACTGTGGGAGGAAGCCGGAGTACCCGGAGAAAACCCAAGCTTACACGGGGAGAACATGCAAAACGTGCTAACCGCTACACCACCGTGTAGCCCCGTAATTTTAATCAATTTTTTTTTTTTTTTTATACTACTACGGCAAACTGCAGCCCAACAGGCAACAACAGCTGTCAGAGTGTCAGTGTGCTGACTTGACTATGACTTGATCCAAAGTGCATGTGATTATCATAAAGTGGGCATGTCTGTAAAGAGGAGACTCGTTTGTACCCAGAGAACCCATTTTCATTCACATATCTTGAGGTCAGCGGTCAAAGGACCCCTTTCTCATCAAAATTTAGTATAAGTTTGGAGCGTTATTTAACCCCCTTCTTGACAGGCTGGTATGACATGGTTGGTACCAGTGAATCCCTTTGAATGAATTTTCTAGTTTTTCTAGTTTCATGTGATGCCAGTATCTTCACTCTAGCTTTAAAGCTGAGCTGGCAGTATGGGTACCCATAGAACCCATTTTCATTCACATATCTTGAGGTCAGAGGTCAAGGGACACCTTTGAAAATGGCCATGACAGTTTTTCCTTGCCAAAATTTAGTAAGTTTGGAGCGTTATTTAGCCTCCTTCACAGCAAGCTATGGTATGGTTTGCAATAGATTCCTCAGGTTTTCCAGTTTCAGATGATGCCAGTCTTTACACTCGAGCCTTAAAACTGAGCTTCCTATTCCCATTAATGCGTTAAAGAAATCACTGGCGTTGATACTAATTTGAGTTATTATTGCGTTAACTTTGAAAGCCCTAGTTTTTGCATGTCTTGAAACATGTTGAGAGGGGATGTTTAAAAAGCCTCTGTTCACATTGTGACATGACTAATACTTATTGTTGGTTTCATTTTAAATTTAAAATAGTCTTGCTGAAGAGTGGCTAAGGTTAGGGTTAGGTTTTGGTTGAGTTTACAGAAAAAATAACTGCCTGGTTGACTCTACTGCATCTATGTTTATGCTGCACGTACTGTAAAAGAACAATGGACAACAGCTGACATGTTTTTTGTAAAAATACATGCATGATTTCAGTACTGTAACAGTTACTGATAATACATATAGTACACACAAATGCATCATCCCCTTCACCTTCATCTCCTCTTATATTGTTGGCTAAAATATCTTTTTTTTCTATTTTTTCCCCTTCCACCCTCCCCCCTCTCCTTCCTCCATATCCCCCTTTTTTCTGTGTGCGGCCTCGGGGAGAATAGAGCAGTCATAGGGTTGCAGTAGCCTCTAATCAGTGTGAACAGCAAGCTAATTACCAAACCCTCAGCCCTGGCTGACTGTTAATTGCATACATTAGACACCATCAGCAGCACTGCAAGATTAACACTTAAAATCTTCCTATTGCTGTAGTGGAGATGAGTGCTGTGTGTGTGTGTGTGTGTGTGTGTGTGCGTGTGTGTGTGCGTGTGTGAAGAGAGAGTCAGGGGGAGAGAGACAGAGGTGGAGAGGAGGGTCATGTGCTGTATTCTCTGTGTGTGCATGCCTGGTGTGTGCTGCCTCTGTGGTTGCGGTGGGTGCTAATATTTAACACTTAATTAGAGCCAAAATGGAGACGCGGCGACACGGAGATGTGTGTGGAGTGTTATAGCTGTTGCCGTGGCGGGGGTTGCTTGGGTGGGGGCAGCCGGTCGTTGAGGGCGACCCAAAGTCTCCGTGGAGACGACAGATGGAGTGACATTAAGAGCATTGCAGTGGAGGCATTTCAAATAATAAAATATCAATATTTACATTTTAATTACCCACTTCTAGCTCCGCCAGGGCCGTGTCAAGGAGTATGTGGGTGAGCGAGTGTGTGTGTGTGTGTGTGTGTGTGTGTGTGTGGGGACATGTGCCACAGCCAGCTCCACTGGGGCCATCATGTCTTCTTGTCTCTATATAGAGTCAATAGTGCTGCTCAAGTGACAATAGGCTGCTCTGCTTGAGAATGTCTTGGTGATATAACCGCCAAGTAAAATAACAAATTTCAGCACAATTTCTGTTTTCCAACATTATTTGTCACATCTTCCCTTTTTAATTTCTCTTTCACTTAATCCATCCCATCTTCTTCTCATCCTCTAACTCATCCCGTCTCTCCGTCCTTCCATGCAGTGCTGATGCAGGCAGGAACGACCACTCAGTGTGTGTGAGAGAGCACACAATCTGTCAGGGGAATTAACCATGTGTACACAAAAGTGAGAAGCTTACACATCAACCCTGTCTGTCTGTCTCTCTCTCACACAGTCACTGCTGAGAGACAGTTTTGAGGACAAAAAACTGTCCTGAATATATTTTTTGGGCTTTGGCGAAAAATATTTGAAGGTATTTGAAGCTTTGTAGCACAGTGCAGCAGGCTGACATGTTCTTCTGTCTGTTTGTCTCCATCGCCCTGTTTCGATGCCAGGACAGTGTTTCGCTGCTGCACTACTGCACACATACGCACCTCTATAACACAACACACAGCAATATCCATCTGAGAAAAACTAATAATAACTAATGCTGAACATGAATAACGTTTCCTATTTCATGAAACTAAGCTTTTGAACACTGATTTGGAGGTCGATTATAGCGGCAATAGAACTGAAGCTTTGAAGCTTCGAACCATTCGGGTCAGCTCTACAAAAAAGATTGAATTGAAAAATAAAAAAGATGAAAGTGGAAAGAGGACATTATGTGAATATTTGTACGCCTCTACAGGTAAAAGTGTATCAGTCTTGGTAAAAGACAGCTGGACTCACTGTTTAATTTTGCTGATGTTTTGCCACTTGCACAGACGTGTCATTAAGAAACACTCGAAGACACTGATTGGACCTTACATCAAAATTCATACCACAGGGAAAGTCACCTCATGTCTGTAGACACACACAAAGAACGAATCCCTCTCAGGCCACTGGCAGCATCCAGTCAGTGGCAAACAATACTGCCAAGTGCAATTTTAGCTTTGTCAGTTGGAACACATCCCAACTCAAATGGATAATTTTGGAGTTTTGACGTGGGGTTGTATGAGGTACTTATCCATAGTAGATGTATTACCTACAGTAGATAACGCCATCGAGACACAGACAGGACTACTGAAAGGGGAGCAACGCAGTACAGTGCTGTGAATGGGGAGGGCAGAAAAACATGTTTTAACCACCTAAAAGAAAGGCTCACTAAAAAAATCAGTATCAGTTTAAGTGTACGCTAAATTTAGAATATTTTCACTGCTTTATCTTGCTGTCAGACAGCCATTTCTATCAGGGAACTGAACTGAAAGTGAAACTTATCTGTGCTCTCTCCAAAGCTTTTTTTTAGGTGAGCCTTACTTTTAGGTGGTTAAAATGCATTCTCTGACATCCCACATCCACAGCAGTACATTTCTTTGCTCCCGTTTCTTGATGGCTTTATCTACTGTAGGTAATACACCTACTATGGACAAGTAAATCACAGAACCCCACTTCAAAACACCCAAACTATCCCTTTAAAAGATTTCAACAGCACAATTTGACAGTTTTCTGTGAGGAGAAAGACTATCTGTCTATCTTCTATCTATCTATCTATCTATCTATCTATCTATCTTGGATTAATTCATTTTCCCAGCTTGTTCAATTAACTGGGTTGTGGCAGTCTATTGATTTCTTGGTGGATTACCTTTTCAGAACAATATCCTTCCATATCATATTCTCCTGAAAAGACAAAATCCATAGCTGGCAAATGGGACGCCCTGCTATCCAAACCACTGTGCAGGAGAGTTTTTTAAAAGATGATTACATAAAATTCATTGTTGTCACATTTGTTTTGTCACTGTCTCAAACAACGTTTTGCATTAAAAAAAGGTGTATTGATTTATGAATAGAAACTTGCTGATTGTGGCTTTAAAACAAAACCCAATGGTCCCTGTCCAAGCCTGGTGTCTGTATATGAGATTATGAGGCTGTGTTGATTCTATCTTCCTAATCCCCCGTAGCTTTCCATAGAGAGAGGACCGCAGAAACTCCACAGGGATTAATTTACCATTCACAGATTAGAGATATAGTCGCCAATATCATCATCCAGGACAAGCACTGAGAGGAAGGGCTCAACAATGGAGCGATGAGGAGAGAGAGAGAGAGAGAACGGAGGGAACGAGAGAGACAGACTGAAAGAAAGACGGAGATGAAAACGAATGCGCGTAGAGAGAGACAGCCTCCTCTCCTATAGCATCGTGCCTTAATGTCCTAGCTCCAAGACACGAACATTAGACCTCATTCCACCTCCTCATCTGGGCCTGAAAAAGCCTGGGCTGAAAATCTTAATTAATTGTCCAATAGTGCTGCAGGGTCATTATGCATTGCAATAAAGAAGCGTGTAATTATGAGATTTAACAGCCATTACCAAGGCCAGGAACTCATATGTCATCATCAGCAACCAAGCCAATGGTTTGGTAGGGCTGTGTGTGTGGCTTGATAGACAGCACACACACACAGATGCACAATACACACACTCGCATATGTACATATTGTTCATGTAGGTATATAGCGTTTAGGTATGTCAGAGAGAGGTAAACACATTTGTGGGCATATACATATGCATGAGACTAATAGGTGAACACACACACTCAAACACACACTCAAGCACTGACACACACACATGCACACACACACATACAGTCTGACCCAGACAATAAGGCAGCAAACTGTGATAGCAGCCTGCAGATGAAACATCCCATCAAGATTAAACAGACACAAAACTACGCACAGTACTACTGCTGTGTGTGTGTATTTTGCGTGTTCATGCGAACACACACTGAGACCACAGACATGGTCCTCCGCCACACAGCAGGCGGGAAGTGACACACGCATGTATAAGGATGAAGTGCTGTGTACAAACACATACACACTATACAGTTTATATTAACAGAAAACCAACCAAAGGAACAAGAAGTTGGATGAAAAATGTACTCGACTGGAAATGAAAAAAAAGGAAGTAAACAGACAAATATGAAGAGTGTGGCATGCCACATGGTATACTATAGCAGTAACACGGTATGTCTAAATGTCTGCCGTAAGAGCCTTGAAAAGTGTTGGTTATACTTTTGATCATACAGCATCCTGTTGGAGTTTCTGTGATGAACGGCCGCCCTGAAAGTATGTTCACATTGAACACAGAGTAAATGTATGCCTTGCGGTATTCTTTACAGACGTAGCTAGCTTGTAATGTACAGTAAGCTATGTGTGTCAAAGAAACAGGTTCTGATGTAGCTTCACAAAAAAAAACTGGTTCTTTCTGTTATTTGTCTCCTTTTTCCACTCGTCTCTATGCAGTGAGAAAGTGGAGTTATAAAGCCTCTAAATAAGCAAACATTTATTTAAAAAACTCTCAGCTTCATCTCAGTTCACGTTGCCTTAGAGCCAATATGTCTACAAATGTGTCTGTTTGCTCGAACTCATGTCTTTGCGTTGTCTTTATATGTAATATGCCACCTCTGAAATTCACTTTGTACACGCTCAAGTGTGATTTATCCTCGCTGCATCCGTGAGGGTCGCGACTGTCCGTGCAGCCCTTCGCGGGTGTTTTCGCCTGCGTGCACACCCAAATTGTTCGAACTACGCTGACGCGGAGAAAATGGAGAACTTTTTGACAGTTTGACAATGTCGGTTTGCTGCGAGGAGAAACCCTAAAACTATAAAAGACTCAAACGTTTCCTCGTCACAATTCCATGTCAGCTTCCGTTGCCTTCTTGCCAGCAATTTTGAGGCATATATCAGATATGGGTATCTTAACAAAGACAATGAACCAACAAGCTATGGGTGGTAATATTTAATAAAAACATTTAACATATAGTTATTCATTTTTTTTTTTTTTTTACCTTTCATCACTGTTGGGCCACACACACAGGCCCAAACTGTTACCTATCTGCAGGTGTTTTCTTGTGTATGTGTGCATGTGTTTATACGTATACGATAGATATATAATTTGCCTCTGTGTGGCTGCTGTGTGCACAGACCATAAGTCGTCCCCAGCTGGTGACAGGCACGCTCCAATCCTATTTTCCCACCTGCTTATTCCCTGATGGAAAGGATGAATCCTGCGGACTGTTATTTAAGAATGATGGGTGGAGGATGGGAGAAGGAGGGAGAGAGAGAAGGGGGGGAAAGAAAGAAGTATGAGAGGAGAAACAAAAAGAGGAAGAAAGAGGAGAAAGAGGGGGAAGGAGGTGAGGATCAACGGCTTGGGTAAGAGAGGGAGAGGGAGGCAATGGTAGGAGGAGAAACAGGGAGACTGAGCCCATTAGAAGAGAACATATAAAGATAAAGGGGAGAAAAGACAAGATAGGTGCAGAAACAGTGAAGAAAGGTAGATAGATAAGTAGAAAGAGAGTGAGAGAGGATGTGGAGAGAGAGAGAGAGAGAGAGAGAGAGAATAACTATTTCATGCCTGTCTGTGAACTTTGCATGAACCGACAGAAATAATGTGATGCCATGACAAGCCTGTCCCTCCTTCCACTAGATTTGCTGCATGCATAGGTGTGTGATACGTGTGTGTGAATCCCTGTATGTGTGTGAACTCTTTATATTGCTCTTGGTGTGTGTGTGTGTGTGTGTGTGTGTGTGGACATGTGTGCCCCAACAGATAGAATAGGATGATGATGATTTGAAATGGAGTTTGGCCTGTGCGTAATTATGATCATCTATCTTTATGCCCCGCCACCATATCATATCATATCACATCACATCATCTCTCTCTCTCTTTCTCAAGCGCACACACACACACACACACACACACACACACACACACACACACACACACACACACACACTCACACTCACACACACACACACACACACACACACACAAAAACACAAAAGCAAATTGAAAGTAGTAAAAGCTGACTGTTTGCTAGTGATGACTTGGATGATGATGGGCTCAGATGGTGTGCTGATTTATTTGTTACCGTGCGTCCTGATGTCACATATTATAAAACTGTGCACGTCTGTGCATCCGTGCACATTCGCTGTGTGTTAGCGCTTCTTGTGTACGTCTGTGTGTTCATGGGTGCGTTTGCGATGTATGCGTTTGCTCATGCATGCCCGTGTGCATGGCGCTTATGTATGCGGCTTCTCTCCGGTGTGTGTTTTGTGTGTGTGACTGACATTATTTGATGCAGATTAGTCAGTGTACTCAGATTGCAGGCTGTGTCTCAAAGGCTGATAGACAAATGAATTTGATTTGCTAATGTAATCAAACTAATAAGAAAAACAGCAATGGGCTGCTGAGCGCAAATCTCCTGGCTTCAATATTTGTGTTTTTGTCTCACTTTTACTTCTATCTAGTGAATGTCTTTCATGACTTGATATTTTTTTACACATTAGCATCAAAATTTTTAAAATAACTTTTAATCAGAGGCTGTAAACTGAAGCTGAGCAGAAAAAAACAACAGCTTTTCACTAAACACCACTTTAAAAGTCAGTGCAATTCTTGATATAGGGGTATTTCATTCACTTAATATCATCACATAACATCACAGGCTGCCACTACTCCTCACGTGACTTCTTTGTTTTTTTCTTTTTCATTTTGGATTCAGGTCTGATGCGGTGCGACACATGAATACAGCGACAGCGACAGCTGGCACCATGTGTGAAGCAACTCGTGTCTGCATGTGTGTGTCCGTATGATGTGTCAGGTTGCTCGACTCGAAAGGCATAAGGTGTGTGTCACCACCGAGGTGTGACCTGATAGAGGTAATACCAGTGTGTGTGTATGTGTGTGAATGTTTGTATGGGTGTGTGTCTAGAACTGTGTGTTGTTGAAGCAGACACCTAAAGCTGCGTGTGTGTGTCATCATAGGCACATTGTCATGGAAACACTGTCAACACGGTGATGACAAAACAAACACAGGGTGTCGGACAGACAGGAGAGTCAACACAGACTGAACGTGCCCTCACAGACTGAATATGTAGGTGCGTGTGTGTGTTTTCATCAAAACATTAAATTTGGCACAAATAACTTCTTTCACAAAATAAGCATCACAGCATACAGACAATAAGAGCATGTTATAATTTTCTCTCTCTCTTTTCTAAATTTTACATAGATATGCCACAGAGGGAGGCAACGTTTGAGACCCTTCACAGCTTACATAAATGGTTTATTGTAATGTTGAGAAGCATTGCATCCTGTAGTGATTTCATCAATATATTATAGTATAACCATGCCTCTGCACTTCAGACTCACCCTCAGTGGTATTATATTAATTTTAACAAAATGTGGGTTCTAGTTTGTTAAACTAACTCATAGTGCAGTGTATGGGGGAAAATTGTGGGTTAATTTTACAAAATGTTTTTTTTTATGCTAAACATATTCCTCCTTGTTTCCTGGGTCAAAAACAGATCCTCTTTTCTGAATTAATTAAAACCATTAGACTGATCTCACCTTATTATAACACTAGAATGCCACAAACACAGGGACAAAGAAAAAAGTGAAATAAAGCAGATAAAACAGAAGAAAATCAATGCCCAGAAAAAGGAAAAATATTTCATCGTCTGTTTTCTCATATTGATGACATGCTTCCAATACCCACAGGCTTAATCCAATAAAGAAAGCCCAACTTAATCCAAACATTAAGCTCAGATATCAAATATTCTTTTCCTAATTTGATTTCATCAATATTTGTTTTCATCTGCAAACAGGAGCATGTTTGTTTGTACTGTATGGGCTGCAAGAGGAAACCATGGTGCTGGTGGTGCGCTGGAAAATAAGATGTCTCTGATGGACGAATGTGGACAATGAAACAGACAAACACACACACACAAGCAAACACACACACACACATACACACACTTGAAGACATCAACCTGTAAATGTGTTATGTAGCTCAGGGATGAGCAGAAATGGAAATCAAACACGGCCAACAGAGCTTAGAGAAAATCAACAGCGACTGGAAACACAAACATGAAGATAGAGAGCACAAAAGAAACTAAATTGAGCAAAGCAATGAACTAAATCTAATTCTAAACCTAAACCAGATCCTAATAAAGTCATATTTATGAGTTGAATCCCATTAGGGTCTGGAAAATCATTTTATCACTTTAAAGAGTGCTGTCACTTGTGTTTCTTATTTTCTTTACCTGAACCGACTGGATGGAGTTACTAAAACAACTTTGTGAATTAATGAACTTTTTAAAAAAACAAATCAGCATAAGAACAAAACATGTTGACTGAACAAAAATCGTTTTCCTACAGTATCTGCTCCAGGCTGGAGAATAATTGAAGCTTACTGGATATTATTAGGCAACTCAAAGCACTTTTAATTTACACTAGTAGTGATAATTTATCTTACAATACAAGCAAATATCTCTCTGCAGTTCACTGGAATTTCTACCATATAATTAAACTTTTTAAAACCTTGTCACCTTTGCATGCTATGCCTATAAAGACTTGTATTTGTCCTTGCTTACTGCCATGTTTTCTATCTCTTTATACTGTGCTGAATATGTGTGACTGTGTAAATGGACTGTATGTGTGCGTGTTGTGTTTGTGTGTGGAGAAGGCACCCAGCATGCTGTGACTGTCAAGGTGAACTAGCCTTAGCCGACAGAATGGGGACAAGTCTGCTTGTGCGCGTGTCCATGTGTGTTTTCGTGTATGCGTTTACGCGCATGTGTGTACCTAGACCAGCCGTTTTATGGCAGAGGACCGACTAGAAGATGATTTAACAATCGGAAAAGAATAAAGCGTGTGTTTTTGTTTGTGCAACTGGCGGGGGAGAGATGTTTCTCTTCTGATATAAAGCCCAACAACCTCTTTGCTGATTGACGGCAGCGCCAATAAGGAGGGCCAGAGAGTGACATCATCACTAGTCTGGGCTTTTAAACATGCACACACACACACACACACACACACACACACACACACACACACACACACACACACACACACACCGCAGTGCTGCTCTGCATCTCTTGGAGCTCATTGTGAAGTGTTATAATGTGTGTCAGTGTTAATTTAGAGAGCTGCACTTTCAGAGTGGAGGATGTGTGCATCCATGTGTATACGTGTGTGTGTGAGGAGGTTCCCCTTGGCTGCTGAGACTCAACATTTGATTTGCTAAAAGGAGCAGGACACTTCTATTAATCAATATTTGCTGACTAACTGGGTGCCTGATTGACTGGCTGTGCAGTTACTTGACTGACTGATTGTCTAACTAACTAACTGACTGTCTGTCTGGCAGTCTGAACGACTGAACGATATCCCAAAGAGTGAGCGCACACACAGCAGAGGTAAAGATTAAGGAAGGCTTTGCTCATTGGGTGCCTCACTGAGTACGCTGGGATGCACCAATGGTGGGCGGGATGAGCGATCTGATCAATGAGCGGTCAATCGTACAAAATGTAGAGCAGGATCCCTGTATCGGTAGAGAGAACAGGGACAGAGAAAGACAGTGACGATGGCAGACTGGGGAGAGAGGAGGGGAGGTGGGAGGCGTGGGAGGAGATAGGGGGTTGAGAGATGAGGTTGACTTGATAATGAAGAGGTTAAGGATACCATGGAGAGAGAGGGTGGGAGGTCAGGTCAGAGAGAGGGAGAAAAGGAGGGAGAGCCAGAAAGAGACAGAAGCAGAGAGAGAGAAAGAGGGAGGTCACAGGAGAGGTTGAAGAGGTGGGGGATGTTTAGCTATCGGGTCAGAACGGTATTGTATTAAAGGCTCTTTGGGAGTATCTAGGTTATACTGAGGTAATATATGTGACCTCCCTGCTTTCCATTTGCTTCCCATTTCCTACACTTTTCTTCTCTCACCTCAGCCTTGTATGTTTTATTTCAAACTAGGGCTGTCAAAGTTAACACGAAAATAACGCAAATTCATTTTAATGCCACAAATTTCTTTAAAGTATTAATCAATCTTTCTGAGGTTACCGCCAGCTCAGCTTTAAAGCTAGAGTGAAGATACTGGCATCACATGAAACCAGAAGAACTAGTTTCTTTGATGGGAAAGGGCTCCTTTGACCTCTGACCTCAAGATATGTGGATGAAAATGGGTTCTCTGGGGACCCACGAGTCTCCTCTTTACAGACATGCCCACTTTATGATAATCACATGCAGTTTGGGGCAAGTCATAGACTCGTCAACACACTGACACACTGACAGCTGATGTTGCATGTTGGGCTTGAGTTTGTCATGTTTTGATTTGAACATATTTTGTATGCTAAATGCAGTACCTGTGAGGGTTTCTGGACAATAGCTGTCATTGTTTTGTGTTGTTTATTGTTTTCCAATAATAAATAGTGTATATACATTTTTTTTTGCATAAAGCAATCATATTTTCCCATGTTTAAGAGTATTAAATACTTGACAAATCTCCCTTTAAGATACATTTTGAACAGATGAAAAATGTACGATTGGGCACCCCGATGGCTTGTCCGTATAACAAGGCTGAGTCCCAACCTTGGTGGCTCGGGTCGGCCATTTCTGCATGTCGCGCCCTCTGTCTTTCCCTCTTTCTAGACTGTCTTCTTCTTCCTGTCAATTAAGGCTTGAAATGCCAAAAAAATAATAATAATCATGATTAAATATTTAAATTGATAGACAGCCCTTTGTCAAACCCATTCTCCTTAATCCTAATTCATGTTTTCAGCATCAGCACGGGGGTATTTCAACACCCACACTCATCCTCAAATCCAAATAAGGAGTAAGAGGAAGACGGAGAAAGGAAAAATGATAATGAGGCCAATAAATGACTAAAGGAGACAGAAAGATAGAGGGAAGCGTGAAGAACATGAGGCAAGAGGACTTCCCTCATCACCACCACAACCACCCAGACCCCTTCTCCCATATCTCCATAAAGGCCGATTAAATGAATAGACAGACAGCAACCCCCCCTCTCTCCACCTCCATCCCCCCATTTTTTACAGCTCAATCATACTGCGTTACTGCCGACACATAGACCGCTTATCCTGAGTGTCAAAATTGAAAAGGGAGCGAAAGACAGACTGTAAGAAAAAAAAAGAGCAAGTAAGAGGAGATAGGGAAGCCAGAGAATAGCAGAGGGGAAGTGGGGGGCGGCCCGAGAGCAATTTCTTCCTTGAATAAAGAAAGAATGGGGGAAGGGGGTGTAAAAAAAAAAAAACACTAATGGCAAGGCCCCTGGTTCTGGTAAAATAGACTGTGTTATAGGTTCTGGCTCTCGTTCGTTGATTCATTCATTTGTTCGTTCCTTGCTCTTTCGTCAAGTCAAGTGCTCGCCTGTCTGTCTTTCTCTTTTGTGTCCGTGAGTCTAGATAAGAGCTGCTGGCATGACTGCCCGGTAGTCATTTAGTTATTATGGAGAGAGAGAGAGAGAGAGAAGGAGGATGAGGGAGTAAGAGAACAGAAAAGAGAGGATGAAAAGACTAATTCTACAGACAGATAAATGGCTCATTTTGAATGGCCTTTCTTTCTTTTAATTCACTCTCTCATTCGCTCCTGTTTAAATATTTGCCTCCTCCTCTCACCTGACCGCTCCTCGTTCCCCTTTCAACACACACACACACACACACACACACACACACACACACACACACACACACACACACACACACACACACGACTATGACATGCGGCCTAATATGCGACTGGAGTTGTGGCTACAAGAGCTATTAAAATGAGATCTCCTCTTCACTAATCCATATTATTGGACGCCAAAGCCTTTCACGCCCTCTGAATAATAACTCAATACAATATTTCCACGTACACACAGTTTCCTGAGAGTGACAGTACATTGATCATACGCTCCCTGTATCGCCTAAGTGTGTGAAGGTGTGCTGTCCATAGCTTGAATCAGCAAAATGTCTCGTCTGTGTTCAGCATGCATTTCATCTCTGTCTTTGACACACACATATGCATGTGCGACGTGCACACGTGTGTGACAGTGTCCCATTCCTTGTGGAATAACAAGAGACACACACTGGGTCTGAAACCTCATTTTCCTCTCCTAATGACATATCAAATGTTTGCATATAGGCCATATCAATATGGAAATGAGCGTGCACACACACATGCACACACACATGCACACACAGCTTTAGAATAAAAGAACCAATCAAAGAGATATGTGTGTGTTGTCACAAGTCTCTAAGGTTGGGTAAGTCTGTGTGTCAAACATGACTAGCAACACACACACACACACACACACACACACACACACACACACGTACCCTAGCCTTGTTATCCGGGGGCCTGTCTTGCAGGCAGCCTCTCTAACGCTGAGTGATGTTTAAATTAGTTTACAATTTAGCCTCCTCGCTATCCGCAGACGGCTCTTAACTCAGTGTGTGCGTGCGACGTGTTTTTGTGTGTGTGTTTGCGCGTGTGTGAGCGTAACAAATTGTTGCCAGTACGGCAGACATCTAATGACTTCAAATTAGCTGCCTGGCGCTCGCCTTGACACGTTGTTACCACTGTTAGCAGCCTGTGTGTGCGCATGCGAGTGTGTGTGCAGCGCTGCGCAGCCATATCATGAAGCATAAATTGGCTTCACCTCTCCTCTCTCTGCCTCTGTCTTTTTTCCTCTTTGTTTCTCTGTCTCTCTCCATCTATTTGATTAAAAAAATTACTGTACCATGGCGAGCGGAGACGTGTGCATGTGTGTGTTCACACGTACACTCTGCACACACACGCACGCACACGCACATACACTTGACAAGATGTGAAACAAGACGGCTGCAAAAAGGTTAACAGGTCTATTCTATTCTATTCAAGACTTAAGTCATTGTAGACTATAGAGAGTAGAGATTGTTTGCCGTGTGTGTGTGTGTGTGTGTGTGTGTGTGTGTGTGTGTGTGTGTGTGTGTGTATGAGTCTGATAAAGTACGCTGAGGAGGCGTATTTCTTTCTGACAATCCTTTCCACCCTGAGTGAACAGTAGTTCACTTTATGTGTGTACATGTATGTATGTGTATGTGTGTATGTGAGGGTAGATCAGTGTTGTAAACAAAGACGATTTCATAAGGTGTTCACATCTCACACACACACACACACACACACACACACACACACACACACACACACACTTGGAAGATGAAGAGTTCTATCTTTCTCTTTGAGCAGTGGATTGCCTTTCTCGTTCATCTAATCACGCCATCTTCTCTCCACCGCCAAGCAATCGTTGCGCTCCGCTCCCTCCACACAGAAAGACAAACACATACACACACACACACATGCATGCACACTCAGCCCAGCACGTAACCTGGCTAACTCAGTCCACTCACTTGTAAAAGCAGTGAGCGAAGAACAAGGCAAACCCAATGCAAAACAATACATTAAATATAAATCATGTGTATATTAGTGTGTATATTTGTGTATCGGTGAGCAGCTCTCATATATATATATATATACATACACACACACACACACACACACACACACTCACACACACCGCAGGTGCATGGAGACGCATGGGAGAGAGATAAATGGAGAAAGAAAAAGAGTGAAAAAGAGAAAGCATAAAAGAGTAAAATGGAGATTACAGGAATGAAGATAGTATTGGAATGAGGTTACATGTTGTTTTGAGAGAGAAAAATAAATATTCAAAGGGCTATACTTGGTATATGAATCAATATATATGTCTGCTTACTGTCCATATAGCAGCACATAGATCAATACGCTAACAAGAAGCAATGTATATCCCCATTTCTCTCTCTCTCACTCCATCTCTTTTTCTTTCTCTCTCCGTTATTTCCACATATATTGATAACATATAATACATATCATTTGGAGACCCTGTTATCCAACGCCATTGACTTTATTGTTATAGATTTACGCAGCATGACTGAGTGGTATTTATGCCTCTAATCTGCTGCTTCCCCCCATACTCTCACAACCCCCTATACTACTTGAGCAGTGGCAACAGGGGGTAATTCTATTCTACTCTATTCTATAACCATATTTCCAGTTGACAATGGGACTAATCTTTGTGCTAATCTGTGTTAATCTGAGACAACGCTCTTCCCTCGTCTCTGCTGTCACAGCAGGCTCCCTCACTAAAACCAAAACCAGATTATGGTTTTAATCTCATACGTCTCGCTCCCTGTCTTCCTCTTCATTTTAGTCTCCACGGCCAGATGCATTCGTCATCATCAGTCTTTTTCTCTCTTTTACCCTCTTATTTACTAATTTTGGGGCTCATTTGTGTATCCTGCCAGTTTTTCAGTTTCCTCATCTTGTAGTTTCGATCCAGTTTTGAACAGATTAAGAGAGAAAAGGAGTTAGTTTAAACAGATTAGATTCTTCTAATTTAGTGATGAACCCGTGGAGTAACACTGTAGGTTAAAGCAGACATTACGTCCTACTGAATATATGTCAATAGATATTCATTACTTTATCATTAGAATGTCACATTTTCATTGTACTATATCTAATCTGATCTTTTTTGTTTGATTTACTATTACTGTAGTTTTTTAAAGAGAGTTTAAATCATGGCTGCGTGATTCTAGCGTCCCTTGTTCACACCATTGCCATGTCAGCTGTGTTTCTGTAGTGTTGCTGCCACTGCTGCTCTTTCTGCAAAGAATTTGACTTACATAAGGGCCAATTCATGTCATCATAAATGTAATTTATATCTATTTTAGACAGAAAGGTCAAGAAACGCATGGTAATTTGTAAATGATAGTAATAATGCACAGTTAAAATCCCGTACTATATTCATTCGTGGAGCCTTGCAAGTCACTGCATGTTCTACAACACTGTCCTGCCCATATTTCAGAATAAAAGCCTTGTGTTAACAAATGAAGGAGTTCTGTCCACAAAGGGTTTATTTTGAAATGAAAGCAAGAAGTGTTGATTTAAAAATAAATCTCCACTTTTTTCATGTCTGTGACATATTCTACAGATGTCTAGACACTGAAACTGTAGTTATGTTGCTGATGTGATGTCAATATACAGTCAAACGCTTTCACTTCCATGGTCTGTTGCTGCTGTGAACCACGTGTGACTTGCAGTCGAGCCGCGTGTGAGACGCGCTCTAACCTGTTAACATGGATGCCGAAATAAAAAACAACAGGTAACACAGCTGGCCTGGCTCAGGCTTTAAAACCCAGAAATGAGTTAGCATTTTAGGACTTCTGATTCCCTCGTCTGGAAGCCAATGGGCTTTTTCGATGCTTGAAATAAGGTCTAAACCAAGCTTAAGAGATTTTAACGTTTTGTTCTACAACATAAAATACGGCAGTAAATATCCCACTTGTGAATTTTGAACCTTTTGTCTTAAAGAAGGTGGTCGCTAACAAGTGGCTAAATGAGACTATTAAACATCATCACGCTGACTCGTCTGTCTTTACAGCGTTGTTGTGTATACTCATGATCATGCGACCATGGTGTAGTTCATATATAAGTATAAGTATCATAAATGTTTATTTGCAACAGAATATATTTTCTGCAATAATCCAAGACCGAACGAAAAAGCCCCATTAGGTTTTTGTGGAGGGAACCAGGGCGATGCTAACTTCCTGGTTGGTCTACAAAAATACATGCTTCCTGGAGAACTCTATACCAGCACATATATAGTTCACCAGTATGATATAGCTGTAGTTTCAAATGGCTTTGTCATATATATGGTACAATGACTAACAAACACACACATACACACACGTGCGAATGTAAGGGGATTGGACTGTTTGGTTCAAGAGGTCAGAATTTCAGTGTGTGTGAGAAGGTGTGATACCAGTGAGGGCATTTGGTTAGTCAGGTGGAGGAGTCAATAGTTCAGACTGTCTGAGTGCAGGGATTAGGGTGAAAGGTCACGCCTTAGCATTAGGTGTACTTGTGTGTGTGTGTGGCGCATGTGTCTGAACTGCATCTGGAGCAGCTGATTCTGACCTTGTCCTCTGCCAATTCACACAGCATGTGTATATATCCTGTATGTGTGCGTGGGTGTGTGTATGAGATCTCCTATACTCTGAAATTGAAAAAAAAAAAAATGTATGTATGGACGTGTGTGTGTGTGGATCCTGTCAAAACATGGAGTCAGGTTAGGTTCAGTGTGAAAGTCAGAGTTCAGCAGATTTTTTTTTCATCCTACCTGGGATATGTTTGGCCCAGCCGATGTTGACCACCAGCTCTCTGTCCGCCAGGTCACACAGCGTAGTCAGGGCCTTGATGTCGCTGTCTGGTACTGTTGGGTCAGGCATGGCGTAAATCTTCTCTGGCTCGGCCACCAGCAGGTGAGAGACGATTTTGTTATCTGCAAGGCAGCCAAAGGCAACTGACATGACCACCAGACAAGGAGAAAGACACAGAGACAGAGAGATGGTGAATGTTTGCCGCATTAGGCTGCAAGCTGTTCCACACCAATCCGGTGCTAAAATGTGAAAGGTCATATGCAAAGTCCCTTATAACACGCTTTTCTAGATAACACACACGTCTAAAGGTATTCCCACATGGAGAAAAAAATTTTGCTGACATGACCATTAGACTAGGGGGAAGAAACAGAGACAGGTTGCATCAAATCAACACAATCCATATCAGTATTCTCCATAGTATACAGCACACAAATCATGATGTTAGATAGTGCACATACAGCATTTTATACATTTATATATACAGTATATATGTACAAATGGAGGAATGTTAAACTTGTGTGGCTACTGAAACATATTGAAATGTAATTAAACCTTTAAAATTGCCAAACAACAGACTTACTTGTAAGTATAAAAGTCCATTTCTGCCATTAAAAAGTATTGTTTTCATGGTATAATTATATTGTATACAGTATATACAGTAATATAGTATAATATAATTAGGGCTGGACGATATGGAGAAAAAAAAATCAACATTTTTGACCAACTACCTCGATATTGCGATGATATTGTAGGATGGACTATTTGTGCTTTCACAAAATATTTACACAATGAATGATTTTTATAAAACAATAATTAGTAATGTGGATATAATGACTAATTGGGCAGAGGCAATAAAAGAACAACTACAACAGTCTGGTAAGTCCAGAAAATTACATCGCTTTACTGTAATGCAGCCTTTAAAACCAGGCAGAGACAACATTTATGTCACATTACGATATCCAAAATCTAAGACTATATCTAGTTTCATATCACAAGATATGCAAAATACGTGATGGAAACGAGATCAAATAAGATGTTGATAGACTACAATGCCTGTGAAATTGTACAACAGTCAAGCAATAAATAATTGATTTGAGTCCAGTAATTTGGCAGGACTAAAGATGACAAAAGATCAAAAATTATTTCCAGTTTAGGAGATGCTTCAAGGTGTGATTAAAGGCGATTACTGCCGGTAATTCAGGTTGCTTAAAACGTTGTATCGCTGCCTTAAGAAGCTTCGCTGATACATACAGAAGTGAAAGATAATGCTGAAAGCCAAACAGCTCAGCTGGTAATGGTGACATGTGGTGATGAGATCTCTATGGCCCATTAGTAACAGACTGATACCCTGCTTCCAAATTAATCCACTGACTAATCAAGCATGGGAATAATAACAGAGGATAGAGGAGCAAGAGAGGAGCGAGGGATAGATAGAAAAGAGAGAGAGGGAGATAAGCAAAGAAAAAAAATGGGAGAAGACAGACAGGTAGAAATAGAGCCGTGGACAGATTGTAAAAGACAGACAGGAAGAGTCGAGAGAGCGACAGCTAGATAGAGATAAACAGCAGGAGAGAGTGAAACAGAGTTGGGGGGGATGAGTTGTGTATTGATCTAACGCTCTCCACCCCCAATTCTGTTACACACACACACACACACTTGTTCATAGATATATTCTTTCCATCCTCTTCCCTCTAGCTGCGGCTCCAGGGTCGTTTGAGCCAAACCAATCCCAGTCACACTGCAGTATCTGTGGGTAAATCTTATTTAATGTTTCCCTAATTAGAATCAATGGAAGCCCATTTCCAAACCCTGGGCTATTGTTCTGTTCTCACACAATCAATGGGGACGCCGAGGCTAGGGATTGGGCTACAGATAGATAGGCTGCATGTGCGTGTATCTGAGAGCGAGACAGAGGGACAGAAAGATTTTTTTTTTTTTTTTGGTGTGTATTGACTGTGTGTGAGAGAAAAAAACAAAACAAAACAAGTGAGCACAGGAAGTCTATATCAATGCTATAGCTTTTCTTTTTCGGTCAGACAGAGATTTGTGTTCATACATATATTAAGGAAAAGATGCTGAAACTCTCTTCCAAAATGTGACAAATGCTTGTAAAAATAATACTTGGGCTAAAGGGTTAAATATAACTAAACCTGTGGTAAGGAAAACTGGTCAATAGCCCACCAGTGAAGACATTCAGTTAGCTGGAACACACACATGTATTGTGTATGCAAGCACATACATTATAAACACACATGCAGTGTACACACACACTCATATTATCCCATCATTTCAATGATTAGTAGTGCAGAAGTCCCGGTAAGCTGTCGTGCAGCCATTCAGCATATTGGCCTAAAGCAGAATATGCTCCAGCTTTAAGCAAAATGGGCTTTGGGGACCAAGCTGCTAAACACTGCTCAATCTGCACTGTGTGTGTGTGTGTGTGTCGTGTGTGCGAGCAGACGCTTAGCTAAAGAGCTAACTCTAGTTTGATGTGGTTGCCAGATTGGATTTAATCCGGATTAGGGTTCTGGCTGTTCCCCCTACCTTCCTCTCTCTCCCTTCCTCTCCCTCTCTCTGAGAAACCGTCTCATTTATGGTCAGCCTCTCTCTTGGTCTCCACCTGTCTCTCTGTCACTCTCTCCCTTGTTAATTTTTCAATCATCAGGCTTGGTGATGGTATTATTCTTTAAAAAAAATGCAGCCAATCCAGCCGGAGCTAAACGAATACCTTTATAGTGAAATATTGCACATATAAAATGTTATGACCCCAAACTGGTAGCAGTAGAGACAGGGAGATAAACTTGGTCCCAAACAGATGGGCTTCTCACTACCCGGTGTCTGTTTATGTGTGTGTGTGTGTGTGTGTTTGTGTGTCTGTGTTTAAATGTTTTTTTACTGTCCAACTGTCTCCATTAGGATACGGACTGACGGAGAGACACTTCCTTGTACTTCTGATCTGTGAACGACTCCTGCCTTTACATAATGATATAATATGCCAGATTTTGAATGCTTTCTGTTTATTTCTAGGGACTTTCCTTTTCCTTGTGCACTTTCGATAACATGCCTGTCATTGTTTCCTCAGCACACTGTGTCAGATGCTGCCGTCACTGTAGCCCAAATGTCAGTTTGTGGTGCATGAGTTACTGTGCACAGAGCACAGGATGCAAATTTCTGTCCCTCACGGAGAGAAAAGGGTTATTACATATACTGTTACCAGTCAGGGTTTGTGTGTGTCATGTCTTACATGGCTTCTTGGGGGGCAGAGCCAGCTGTGGGTTCAGGTATGGACTGTTGTCCGCATCTATCCGGCGTTTGTACTTCTGTCTCCCACCACGAACCCTGTCGAGACGAACACCTGTAAGAGATGACAGAAGGAGTGTATCAATACACTGCGAGACTTTTGACTACTTAACAAAAAGACAAGGCATAAATAAATAGAATATAAAAAGAGAGAGAGTGAGAATGAGATGAAAATGTGCGGACTGGAAGAAAATTACATAACGATGTCTGGGAGAGAAGTGGTGATAGCTGTGCTGTTTCTGTGGTGCATACATGTGTGCGTCTGTTTTGCATGTAGGCACTTTTATGTTATTGTCAAGCTTGCTAAACTCTCTCTCCCTCTCTCTCTCTCTCTCCCTCTCTCTCTCTGTGTCTCATGTTGTCTCTTTAGCTTTCTGACTTTCTCTTTTCCTGTCTCTTGCCCAATCTCTTTCTCTCTCTCTCTCAGTCTCGTTAATTAATTGACACAAAGGAGTCCTAATTTAATTAGGCCTATCTCTCAGGGGATTGGATGTTACCGTGGTTACCACTTAAAGATGGATAAGGAAGACAGAGGTGTCATGTACCCTGGAGGAGGAGAGGAGAGGAGGAATCTGAAAGGGCTGTCAAAAGTTTCAAATCAAACCAAACTCAGTTTTTTTTTGTTTATACCATTCAGAAATAAAATGAGGGGAGAACAACACCAAGAGAAACTTCTAATCCTAATACCCAACACACGATTGACGTATAGTGCTCACTGAGCTGAAGGGATTTTTGATGCATTTAAAACAGTAAGGATTTAAACGTATAGACAAGGAGAGGAAAAGAGGAAGACAAGGAGGCAAAAAGAGCGAGAGAGCAAAGAGAGATTTGCTAACACACACAGATTTAAATCCTCTGAAAAATGTGCTGACCATGACCAAGACAACACACCTAAGAGATTTAACAGAAAGACTTCCTATTGGCAGCAATGGAAAAAAAAAAGATGTCAGGGAGCATGTTTGTGCATTCGTCGGCATTTGTAAGTGCATGTGTTTCCATGTTTTATTTGTGTTTCGTACATGTGCACGTGCTGGTGGCCGCTTTTATTCAAACCATCTCGCAATGGTGTGTGTACACATTAGTTTTATGGAAATTTGATCATTTAGGAAGCTCTAACTGACCCGGGCAGGAGTCAGCTCACTGAACTGAACATGACATGCATCTGTGTGTCTGTGTGTGTGTGTGTGTGTGTGTGTGAGAGAGAGAGAGAGACAAAAATAGGTAGACAGAAGGGCTGACAGTCCAGGTACAGTGGGGGGGACAGTGTCAGCAAACGGTCAAGAAACTCTTAACACCAGGGGGTACAAACCCACTCACACACCCACTCCCTACTTTCTCTCTCACACACACATTCATACGTCTGTGTTTCTCTAACACACACACCCCCGTGTTGTGTTTGGGTAAGCCCCGACAAGCAGCTTGCTCAGTCACTTCCTGGGTCAGTGGTTGGTCAGAGGAGGAGAGGGAGACAGAGAGAAAGCAGAGTATCAGAGTTAGAGGACGCCGGAAGCAAGGGAGAAGGTGGATGTTTGGATGGGGAGGACGAATAAAGCAGCCCGTTCGCCCAAAAAGGTGTATGAATGACACGATAAGGCATTTAGCGCGTAATAAAAGCGCCTCTATGGCTTTTGGCGGGTCATTTGTGCACCATGTAGTCTGCACTGACACCAATGTAAACATATTTGTGTAAATATACGCTCAGAGCTAGTGACGCAGATTAAAAAGTGAGAAAGACCAGACAGGCAGGTGGGGAGGTGGACAAACACAGTCACCGGTGTTTGAGAACAGTGTTTTGAAAGTTGCTCTAGTGACGTGTTTTCCGTACTTACATTAAGTTGTTTCTGTACCTATTGAACTAGTTCACATACTTATTTTAGGGCCCAACCTTGATGTTTTTCCTAAACGTAACAAAGTGGTTTTGTTGCCTAAACCTAACTGAAAATGTTACCACGTTTTGTTGCGTGGCGTATAAATGACATACAAAAAGCCTAAAATGTGTCCTCATGATGCACAGTGTCATTGTAATGTTGGGCTGTATGTACACCTTAATGTGAGACCAGGTGAGCAAAGACTAAATGAAATAAAGGGTTTGAGGAAGAGCTTAAATCAATAGCTAAATGTGTCTCAGTAATATGGCTGTATATATTAAAGATTCTAATTGAATTCACTGAGAAATTAATAAATTAATTGATGCAGGTATCAAAAGTGATTGTGGGCAAACATCTGTTATCATGTCTGTTTTGTAGCATCACTTGAGCGTCTTTTGCTGATATACTTGCACCTCCTGCGTGTACCTACTTTGAGCCATTCTGACAACTAACACTGCCTCCTTGTTGTTAGCTACTGCTCTCCTGGGTAAAGGCCGCATTTTGCATTTGTGTCATACGGTAATTCACCTGATCTTCACTGCAGAGTACAACACTGAGATTGGTGGATGCTGACAGCCCACTCAGCGACAGTCTTACATTTACACAAAAATGAATGTAATGTCAATCTATACACACTTTTCCCTCATATCACTGTCTATTACACGCACACACTTCCCCCCCTTTTCATCACACACACACACTCCTGCACATGCAAACTCTCAATTTTTCACTTTCTCTTTCCCTTACACCTAAAAGACCCAGTACTGTGCTGAGCTCACTTTATAAAGAGCCCTCTCTAACTACCTCATCTATTTTCCACCAAATTAACTCTCTCTCAGCACTGATTAATGATCAAATCTAAATGAATCAAATTAAAAATTGAAAATTATATTTCCAAAGCCCACAAAAAAGGAGACAGGAGGAGGCTAGGGGGAGAGCAAGAGTGCTTTACCTCCTCTTAACAAATGAGCCTTCAAGTCATAAAGAATGGGCAAGAGAGAAGAGGAGAGGAGAGAAGGAGAGATGAGGAGTGAAGGAGAGAGGAGAGGAGAGGGGAGGAAAAGGGTCGGGGGAGAGGAAAGGAAAAAGAAAAGGCAAGGGATGAGCAGAATAATTGAACAGGGAGTGGGTAAGAAAAGGAATAAAAAGGTGAGAGAAAAGAAATAAAATTCAGATAAAAAATGATAAAAAGCAGTAATGGAAGATTATGATAAAAGGAAGTGTAGAAAAAAGAGGAGAGGAGCAGAGAGGAAGTGGAGCGCAGGTTGTGAAATAAGAGGAGGAGGGGAGGGGAAAGTAATGGATGGGCTAGTAAACAAAAGGAGAACGAGAGAAAAGGAGGGATGAAGTGAGGGCTAATAAAAGGAAATGAGATAGGAATGGAACAATGAGAGAAAGGGAAAGAAAAGACGAAATCCACAGAGGTTATACGGCCTAATTATATGCTTTAATTATTATGTCAACTAACAGTACACCTCTGCTCAGTCTACTGCTCCGACCACTACACACTGAAACAAATACCACAATTTACCCCCTTTTTGTTTTACTAAGAGCAGTGTGTGTAAACTGTATTTGATGCCATATTATTAATAATATTACATATATAATAATATTTTACATACCTGTTTTCATGCACACATTTCGTCTTGCTTTTGTCATACGCTGTACACACACTCTTTTGCACACACACACACTGACAGTGATGAAGGTGAATCTTTCCTATCGTGGGAATATTGCTGTCTGTCAATAGCACGAGCTGCACTGATCACATCAGCATAGATTTTACACTGCACTGACGCTGACTCTGTGTCAGCGCACCCGTGTGTGTGTGTGTGTGTGTGTTTGAACAGTTGAGGGATTGCGAGTGAAATGCCTTTGACACCTAAGTGCTTTTGAAGAGAGAACCGGCAAGCATGGAAAGAGAAAGGTAGAAGAGAGAGAGAGAAAGAGAGGGAGGGCGGGAGGAAGACACAAAATGGATTGATTTCAGATGGTCAATGATATGATAAGAGAATGAGAGGATGAAAGAGGGCGAGAACAGGAGCGAGGGATGAAGTGGAAGACAAATGAAATGATTGATTTCTGTTGATCACAGCAGAGAGAAAGGAGGGACGACGAAAAGCACAAGAGGAAGAGAGCTTTTAAAGAGGCAGAGCCGAGGAGAGGGAGAGGGAGTAGTTTTATGGTAATTGAAGTTGTAACAGGGTTGAAGTCTCTCTTCCACCTTAGACCAGGTTATCACCTTATGTTTCTGTGTGTGTGTGTGTGTGTATTTGTGATAGCGTGTGTGAAACCGCGGTGTTGATGTAATAATATAAAGGGTTTTCCTATGTGGGTTTAACAACTGATGGGTGAGTCGATTGTTTAAGACAACAGACACATTTAAATCTAATGTGTGTGAGTCTGTGTGTCTATGAAACATCTGCATGTGAGGAAGAAGAAACACACACACACACACACACACACACACACACACACACACACACACACACACACACACTCACATACATATACATGTATAATAACACCTGAATATGGATTTACCGGTTGGTTCAGAGTCAAGAATATTGTCTGGTTTCATGTCGGTGAAGGTTTTTATGCAAAATTTTTTAATAGAAATTGACACGAGAGCTTAAAGAAAGACAGAAAAAATAAAGAGAGCATGAGAAAGCGGTTGGGGAGGGGGGGCTTAAGAGGAAAGTGTGTGTAGTGTCATGTGGTGACGTTTGTTTAGACCAGAACAGATCAGAACAGCACTGCCTGAGGCAGCGGGCAGGTGGCTGTCACTGGTGTGTGAATATGTGTGTGTGTGTGTGAATGTGGGCGTGTGTGAGACAATGTGAGGTCTATAAAATGTTGTCTTTTCCACATAGATGTCCATTTTTTTTGTTTAAAGGCTGTGTTTATTAAATACTCTGATACATTAATACAACTACTTTGCGCCCAGCATTTCTGAGATGAGGGTGTTTATTTTACACTTGAGGCTACACTTTATTTTCCTAGATTTATGTACATTAAGTATTGGCAACTGTGGCGCGGTGGTCACAGCAAGAGTGTTGCAGGTTCGAATCAAGCTTGGGGCACTTCTGTGTGTGGAGTTTCCCCATGTTAGTGTGGGTTTTCCCGGGTTCTCCATTGGTGTGAATGTGAGCATGAATGGTTGTCTGTCTATATGTGTCAGCTTTGTGATGGACCTGTCCAGGGTGTACCCGCCTTAACCCGATGTCAGCTGGGATCGGCTCCAGGCCACTGTAACCCACAACGGGATAAGCGGTGGCAGATGGGTGGATGAAATATTGGCCGGCATTAGCTGACACCAGAACAAACAATAACTTGCTCAGTAATAACAAAATCTTAAAAATATATTAGGTGTGTATATATTTAATTACTGGAATGAATCAACAACACAAAACTATGACAAATATTGTCCACTAACCCTCACAGGTTCTGCATTTAGCATAAAAAATATGCTCAAATCATCACATGGTAAACTGCAACCCAACAGGCAACAACAGCTATCAGTGTGTCAGTGTGCTGACTTGACTATGACTCGCCCCAAACTGCATGTGATTATCATAAAGTGGGCATGTCTGTAAATAGGAGACTCGTAGGTACCCATAGAACCCATTTCCATCCACATATCGTGAGGTCAGAGGTCAAGGGACCCCTTTGAAAATGACCATAACAGTTTTTCCTCGCCAAAATTTAGTTTGGAGCGTTATTTATCCTCCTTGGCGACAAGCTAGCATGACCTGGTTGGTACCAGTGGATTCCTTAGGTTTTCTAGTTTCATAGAATATCAGCATCTTCACTCTAGCTTTTTTGATGAGTTTGATGAAAGCGTTGCTGTGTAACAACAGCTAAATTTTGTTGAAATCTTCTATTAAATAAGTTGCTTTTCTCAAACAGTTCTTCACTGCCGTATCTCCTCTCCTCTCAAGACGGACCCAAAGAAAGTGTATATGAAAGAGAGAGCGAACCACTTAGGCAGATCTCCCGTCACAGTATTTCCATTATCGCTCCTTTCTAGCAGGGATGCAACCAGATGCCAGTCACACACACACAAACTCTCACTCAGGACAGACGCTACAGGGCCAGATTTAGCTACAAGTTTCCCATGGGGGAGCACCAGACGCCACCAGTTGTCTGGCGCTCCCCTCCTCTGTTTCCCCGTCCTCTCCTCTTGTCTCCTCCTCTCTCCTCATCACTCGCTCTCTCCTGCTACTTTCATTCTTTCCTCCCATCTTTTCTTGTATTCATTTACCAGTCATCTATTGACCCACAAACTGTGTTTTCCTCACCATTTCATCTTCTCTTATTTCAACCTTTTTAATCACTAAGATCTACCAGGAAATGTCTCCTTTATGTGAGACAAATTGTCTCTGTTTGTTTTGTATGAGAACATGTGTTGGCCAGTTTTCTCGATTGTGTGTATGACTGCATGTGTGTGCGGCAATGAGATTGGATAGCAGCGGTCAGGACTGTTCAACTATGAAGAGAGTTATGACACACGCTGCCAGCTGTATATACACACCAAACACACACGCCAGCACTCACACAGACTGGGGCCTTCCACCCGATCTCACTCATTAGGTCTTAGAGGCCGTGGGGAGCACGGCCAAAGTTGGCACGAGCCGTTAGCGCATGTGTATGTGGGTGTGTGTGTGTGCATGTGTGGGGCAGTGCGCCAAGGTTTATATTTGCAGTCCGTGGACTTGTCTCTCTAGTAGTAGTGTACCATCTGAATCCAGCTGGCTGTTTATGGCAATATACTGTAGAGATGGAGGCTTTGGTTTGGGATTCAACACATTCTGTCTGTTTAACCAGGATTCATCAGATGTACCATCATCAAAGCTGCTACGTTGTAAGAGAGTAAATCTGTCAATATGACCATATGTACAATGTACACGCACACTGAATATTGCTGGCTGCTGGTCTGTGTGCCTCTGCCAAAGCATTCATGTTCAAATGTCTGATCTGCGTTTTGTATTCTGTTCATGACAACTGTATGCATTACCGCTGAAATTGAATGCGTTATGTCGGTCTCGCCTTGCCAGTTGTGTACAAATAGGAATAACTTGCTTTGTTATCGTTATCATTATTTTATTCATTCACTTATTTATTTAACTTGTCAAATAAATAAAATAGAATTAAAATACATTTTCTGACGCAAGCATTCATTTGTTAAAAATCACTTCCAACCTTCTTTGGACACATTATTTTTTATCAGATCTTTTACCTGCAATAATACCCCTGTTCTCGCACCCCACCCCCTCCTCTCTAGGCAGATTTAAGCCCCGCCCCTGTGACCTTTCGGTCTTCAGCTGACGCATCATTATGACCTCATTAAAAATGGACAGACAGCCATTGCCAGAGGGGAAGTTCTCATAATATAGTCAGGCCTTTTAATTGCCTTGCTCCAGAAATTAGCTGCTACATACTGGTGGGTGGGTGCCCCATGTTCGTTCCTGCCTTCAGTTTACCCCCCGCTCGTTTACTCCTCTCCTCAATAGTCCACGCAGACGGGAATGTGTGTGTGTGTGTGTGTGTGATTCACAAGAACAGGTGTGTTTAAGAGAACATGTACAGAAAAGGCCCCACTCTGAGTTGGTTTACTGACCCTCTGGCCTCTTGTTCCCCCTCTTTTTTCGTCTCACACACACACACACACACACACACACACACACACACACACACACACACCTCCTTGCTGCCTCACTTGCTCTTGCTCTTCATCTCACCCACTCTGTCTCCCACGGCGACAAAGCTAAATTGAGGCAGATCTTGCCCTAAGGGGTAAACTACAGCATCTACACACACACGCTCAAACACACACTCTACTCCATGTCCTCCACCCTGCTTCCGCTCCACCCTTACCACTTTATCTTCACCTTTCTCCCGTGAGCTAGCCCCTGACAACCACAGTTAGCTCTGATGCTAACTGATCTAGCCACTTACCATGATCATCTATGCAAGTCCGCTGCAGCAATGCACACAGCCGCAAGGGCGGCAAGAAACACAGTTGGCAAAGTTCTCAAATGTTGCTTGTGTGTGTGCCAAGGTTTGTTGGTTGAGGGTGGAGAAATATTTAACCAGGCAGATTAACGTCTTTGTCATTCTTCACATTGGTTTTTACAAAGGTGCATGTTAACATTTGTCTAGACTAGGTCTCCTTCATTTTAGCAATGTAAAATTGTTTTTTGCCAGTGAAACCATGGCATTATAAAGGCTTTTAGTAGGCGTTTCTATGCAAGAATAATAATTCAAGGGGAGGTTTCAGGAGATATTTAGTACATCCGCAGTGCGTACTAGCTCTCATAATAAAAAAAAAAAAATCATAATAGTGTGTTATAAAATAATATCTCCAACAGAATAAAGCAAAGGTGAAGGGACACATTCAACTTCTTTTTATAGTTCTTAATCTTTTTCAAATGTCCTGCTTCAAAAAGAGTGAAAATGAGAAAATATAAGAAAATGGATGCATCAATTTCCCAAATGACCCTTATTCATATGTAGAGCGGGACCTCCTGTATTAAATTCACACCCACCACAACAAATGAGGTGGCTGTGGTCTGTCACGTTGATGTATATATATGTAGGCCTAGGTGTGTGTGTGTGTGTGTGTGTGTGTGTGTGTGTGTGTGCGTGCATGATATATGTGTGTGGAGCACGGAAGCAGAGGCAACAAAAGGCAGCATACTTCTGCTCTCTTATTGGCTTAGTGGACAAACCACATCCTTGAGAGTTCAAATCAATAGCATGTCTATGTCTCTTCGCTCAAAATCTCTAAACATAATCTCGGTAAAATGTATTCAAACTTGTTAAAAGGTGATGATCACAGGCAAATATTCTCTCGCAAATGACGGCTTTATGTGGAGTTTATCGACAGGGACAACGTGGTTTCTGTGTCCTGTAGGAGGACGCGGTCTGAGCTGTGTGAGCTGTGAGACTGGCGGAGCTGCCAATAATACATGCACTTACACATGTGTGTGGGTATTTGTGGCCACACACACACCTACGCGAGACAAAACAGGAGATGAGACATGGGTTCTGCCTATGTCAGATCAACTGGGAGAACAAACGCTACGACAGCAGCTTGTTGGGAGGGTGTGTGTGTGTATATGTGTGTGTGTGTGTGTGTGTGTGTGTGCAAAAGAGAGGAGAGAGAGAGAGAGAGAGAGAGAGAGAGAGAGAGAGAGAGAGAGAGAGAGATAAGCTTGCATTTGCATTGAAGTAAAACTGGGGCTGTTGGGGCTGTTGTAGACATTTATATTTATAAGATAAGATAAGATAAGATAAGATATTCCTTTATTGGTCCCACAGTGGAGAAATTCACAATTTACAATTTATGAATTTTGTGCAAGTTTAAGTGTCTCAAGCTTTGTGTTATCTTCCCTTTTACATTTTGCTGCTGCAAAATAGAGAGAGCATGTTTTGAAGACAGGGCTTCAGCTTTTCAGATTTTCATTTTAGCCTCTTTACCACAACCAATGTCAGTTTTAATCTCAAGTTTAGAATTTAAAATAAAAACATTTTTTTAGTAGTTTTAGTCAAAAATGCAATATTTTTGGCAAGCATATTTTTGCTTGCAAAGTTATATTTTTTATTATAAGGCTCTGTTGAATGCTCGATTCTTAATGGTCAATCATGGCTTTCTACTGTCTGTTATTTGTTTATGGCAGATGCTGTTGCTACGGATAACAGACTGTTGCTATGGGCGTAGTTCAGACTCGGGCGGACCATTTTTGTGCCATTTTATTGATTTCTTCAGTAAGTAGCCATGTAATAAGCAGGAAAATGTACAGCGAGTGGGCCATTGATGTGAAATAAACCCGCTTTGCGTCAGGGTTCCCGCATCGTCCTATTGGGGTTTATTTCACAACTATGACCTGCTCGCTGTACATTATTCGTATATATTACATCCTTTTGTTTTTGTAGATAAGTTCATGCTATATGTGTTCTTTTATCATTTCATTTTAACCTGTGAAGTAGTCAACCCATAGAGTATTTTTAGCTTGTCAGGTTAATAAAATGTATAAATAATACAGAAAAATAATAATAATAATAATAAATGTTTTTTGTGTTTTTTTTTTTTTTATTACGACTGTCTACCTCAGACTGTTATGTGCTCACATAATAATGTCTGAGTGGGTGAGAAGCCGGATGAGTGTGACGGTGCCAACAGGATGGAGAGAGAAGAGGAGAGTGGATGGATGAAAGGCACAAGAGAAGCAACAGAAACAGTAATACTGAGTGGGAGCACTGGAGGGAGAGACGAAGACAGGAATGGATGGAGGGAGGGCTGGCAGGCGTCGGCAGAGCCACGCTCCCTGACCACTGTAAGGAAGGGGGCGTAGGCCAGGTCTCCCATCAATTACAACCTTGACCCTCCTCTCTTCTCCTCTCTCTCTCACACACTTTCTGCTTCATTCAACCATCCTCCCCCTGCCTCTAATCCTCCCCTGGTCCCTCTCCTCTCCTCCTATAAATCAATCGCTTCTCTCCCCCTCCCTCCCCCTAGATTTCTCCCACCTTCCCCCTCCCGCTATGCCTCTCTCGCTCTCTCTCCGGCGGCCCTCCTCTTCATCCCTCGCCACTCCTCTCCCTCTTTTCATCGTTGGGCGTGCAGTGGGAGTAGAAAGGTCAGAGGTGGGCAGACGAGAGGGAGCGAAAGAGGCAGAGGCAACGAGGGAGTGTGAAAATGAGAGAGTGAGTGTATTTAATCAAAGTGGTGTGGGGGCAGATAATATCTGTTGTTTTCTCTCTTACCACTGAACAACCGCTGAGTGTGAGTGTTGTAATTATCCTGTAATGCTCTGTTTATCTCATTTAGGTAAGACAAAAAATGTGTGTGCACGTGCCCTCAGAAACTACTGTATTTAAGTGAAATTGATGAAGCGAAAGGTGAACATGCACAGTGAGAGAAAATGATATTGAGAAAAGAAGACAAGAAAAAAGAGTTCGAAAAAATTGAGAAAGACAGCTGTCAACACATGCAAAAGACTGAAAGTGGCAAGATGGACATGGAGAAGGCAAACAAGAGTGACATGATGCCAGCAGAAACAGATTACAATATATAGTATATAAAAAAGTGTTACATGTAGCATTGTTCAACATCAATAAATCATTGTTGTGTCTTGGTATATTTACTATAAACCATGTTTTAATAGATGGTCTAGATTTATGGCATTAGTTGTTCTTGTGTTCCTCAAACTTAAGTCCACATTTATGCCCCAAAAGGGATGGTGGTCGTCTGAGGATGCAAAATGCTGTAGAAGCTGCTAATCTTATCAGCTTTGGCCTCTATTAACCGAATAAATATTTAAAAGGCTTTAAAATGCTACATGTAGCACAGTTAACAGAGAAAGATAAGGAAGAGACCTTTTCCCTTACCCTCCCTCAGCATGCCCACAGTCAGACACTTCATGAAGCGGCAGGCCTGGCACGACTTGCGTCTCCTCTTGGTGATCTCGCACTCGTTGGTGGCTGGACAGCTGTACTCTATGTTGCCTGTATGTAGACATGTTGGGAGGAAGACAGAGAAAGGGTTTCATTTTAGATGGATACTTCAACAAACAAGTGGACAGACACTGACAACCTTTTAAAGAAGTCTGGCTGCACAAAGATGAAGAAAAACAAACAAATATGTCTTCATTTCGATCAATCAATGGACAGAGAGAGATCGATAGATAGTAGACAGACGTACATATAATCATAAACCTTTATGAAAGTTGGCTCAGCTTCCTTGGTCTTGACCTTTGACCTTTTGTTGGCCATCTAAATTACAGAGTGAGTTTAGAATTGATTTTGAATTATCAATGTAAGGCTCTTGATGGAATGTGTTAGTGATTCACTTTAACCTCATAAAGTGACCACTTTGTTTAAAAACTGTGTCATTGTGTATATGTGTCAGTGTGTTACCCGAGTATATACGTGCATGGCTAGAGCAAGCTGAGGTTGCGTGACTGGTTGTACTTCACTCACAGTAACACTGATGCAGAGTTGTGGCTAAGATTATTAGCCCGTGTAAGTCTATTAACTTCACAACCCTCACCACCAGAAGTGTGTGTTGAGGCTAATACCACCTTTACCTTTAATTCTCCACAGCCCCACTATGCCTTCCTCCCCTTTTTCATTCTGTTGTTTTGTTGTCTCATTTTCAGCTTCACTCTCCCTCCCGTCCTCCACTTTGCTTCCACCCAGTTCAAAGCAGAGCACAGTTATGGATTTGTTAAGACAGTTTGCAGAATTGCTCAAACAGGTTTCTTTGTTCAGTTCAGGTTTATTTATCTATAGTGAGAACTGTGTTGAGATGTGAACCCTCCCCAAACAAACCCTTTGCTGCCTTCCTCACTCGCCCCCATGACATCTACAGTACCCCAGCGAGCCGATGCATCTCCCACTGAAACGGAGTAAACAGTGATTACTATTGACTGCTGCTGTGGAGAGGATGTTTTCTCATTACTGGGCTGATTAAGAGGGCTAGTTAGCTTGGGAAAAGGCTAAATGCACCAACACTTCTTAATTGGTAACAAGATGCTCATTAATTGGCCTTGTTAGTTAAAGTAAAGGCTAAATATGCTAAAATGCTGGGGGAACCCTTACAGTCTAATGGACACTACTAATGGGACTAGTTAGCTCACACCATCCTTAACGTGCCGATGATACAAGAGGTGTAAATTAATTCAGCAATTATCATGGACACTTACCTAGCATTAAGGCTAAATGTGCTAATGACACAGGATTTGTGTGGGTTAATGGGTGGTCCTTAAAAAGCCTTGTTAGTGCAAGGCTAAACAGGCACACACTGCTAAATGGATAACTGCAGTAAAGAGCCACTTATAGGGTCGGCAGCACTGAGGCTAAATGTGTTAAACCTCTCACCGAGACATTTTTTTAACATCTACAGATGCTGAGTGCTACTGTAGAAGTGAGCATCAATAGATGATAATGATAATGCATATTATTTATTTTTTATTACAAACATACTTGGGGCAACAGGACAACTTTGACATTTTTAGATCACATAAAAAATCACTCTTATTAATAGTCAAAGTCAGGCTAGGCAAAGCTAACGTATTAAATGTTTTCCATATGAAATATTTTTTACACTGCATATGTGTGCATAGCTTTGATATTCAACTGAGTTCATAGATACCAAATACTTGATTGTGCTGTACTTTACATTCATTTCCTTTTCATAATATATCTTGTATTTGGGCACGTAGGACTACTAAAACAATAGTCTCACATGCCCAAATACTACATATATAAAAACTTAACACATTTGTGCTTAAACAAGCCCAGACAACATCTCCACCAAAGGAAATTAATAACTGAAACTTGAATTTACCTCAACTCAGCTGTAATTAGTGCCTCAACTGAGAGCGCAGTAGACTTTAATACTACCATATTTGTGCAGGCTTAGCTACAGTATATACGGCGTATATGAAATAGGACTATGTGTGCTCCACAATGGGGGTATAGGGTAGGAATTAGAGAAGAAATCTTTACATCAGAAAGTCATAGCTCTCTGTGTGTCTTTACGTGTCTTATTGTGCACTGAGGTGGGCTTAGACTTGAGAGGTTCTTGGAGGCTCCTATGCATAACGCGTGGATGTGTGTGTTGGTGTGAGCGAGGGGGATATATGAGGGCCTCAAATCCCCTGCAATCTCCTTTGAGATGTGTGTATGTGTGTGTACGTCCACCTGCTGCATGACAATTGACCACCATTGGACAGAGTGCGTAATGTGAATGTTAGTGTGTGTTTTTTTCCTGCCATTCTTGCCTCTCCTGACGTTACACATCTAACTTCGCCTTGACATACAGCAAGTTAACTTTCTTTTCTTTGTGTCTTATGTGTTTGCATATTTACCGATTGCTGAATGTGTTTATTTTCTTTAAGGCAGAATGATCAGAAGTCCCTTGTGTGATATCGTTCCACCTACAATTTCACTGCACCTCTCATCTTAATTTTTCTTGCTCTCGTCCACCTTTCTTCCTCCCTCTTGCTGTCTTCATCCTCCAATTTCATCGGCCTATCCCTCCCTCTCCCACACTTTACCCTCCTCCTCCTCACTCCCCTTTATCCCTCTCTCTCAATAAGGGAGTGATAGATGCAGGTTGTCAGGTGTCGCTGGACTGACGCCACAGAAACAGCAGCTGCCAGAGCCACTTCCTCCATGCTGCGACACACACACACACACACACACACACACACACACACACACACACACACACACACACACACACACACACACACACACACAACACACACATACCACTAATTCCTTCCTACATCCATGTGGCCAGTCCACCCTCCCCGTTCTTCCTCTTTCTCTCATTCGTTTTAACTTGTTGTTTATCCAAACTAGTGTACACACCTCCGCTCCTTTCCTTTCCTCTCCTCTGCCACCCCATGCTCTCCTCCCTGTCCAGCTGGAGGTGTTTTTTTGGTGATTACCTGCGGTTTTATTGGCTAATGGGTTGAAACATACCAATATGTCTGCCGCTGCCCATCTGAGGCTGGCCATGCTTTCCAGCCAAGACGCACACACTCACACACAACCGTGCATAAACACAGGCATATGTGCACAGACACACACACACACAAACACAAACACACACACACACACACACACACACACACACACACACACACACACACACACACACACACACATAAACCTGTGCTCATTTACATGGATGAGCACAAGCCCACACACAGACTCACAGGGTAACACACACCCACACTATCTGTGGATGAGTTTGGCTTGTGCGGTAGCCAAAGATAATGTCATGACCCATTTGTTCCATTAGATCCCAGACTACTCAGTCTGCATCCAAACAAACAGTAACTAATACTATAGAACAACATTTTTTCATAAAATAGCACTGATAGATTTTCTTATTAAATTTTATTTGTGTCTATTCAAGATGGGAAATTGCTGCCATAAGATTATTCTGATTAGGCATAAAAACATCCAGGAAAATTTTATGTTAATTTTGACCAGTTATTCTAAATAATGGCTGTGATTTAGCCAACTGAGCCATTAAGAAAAGTATTAGAACGTCTGAATTTTTAAATTAAGTAGGATTTCCCTTCCAGATCATTTTTTCATTACATCCCCCCGACGGCTCCAGTTTTAACAGGCTTTTCATCCTCAAACTGTTGTATTTCGTCACAACCTTTCGTGACAACAGCCTTGTGACTAGCTTGACCCATGACCTTTAACTCCGCATGGCCTTTCTGAGCTGCAACATGTCCACTACAGGAGAAGGGAAGATTACAAATACAGTGAAAATGAGGATGTGAGAGAGAGCGAGAGAGACAGAGAGAGAGAGAGAGAGAGAGAGAGAGAGAGGGACGGGGCAGTGCTTTAAATGTATTCAAGGTCACACTCTGAAGAGGCTCTACTGTCAACATGGCATCATATCCATAGTGTACGTTCGCTGGTATTTAATCTGCGACTGTATCCTCACCTATGTAACCTTTAACAAGCCCTCAAAATGAAATGAGACATGTGGAATTGGTCAACTATTACACACTGCAGCGACGGCAGATGAATTCAGGGTTAAACCTATACACGCAGTGATTACAAGGTCATGTGTGTTGGTGTCTATTCATGTGCGTGGGATACTACTATGAGTTTGTGTGTGGGTGTCTCTACCTTTATCTCTGTATGTGTGCGTTCCAATCTCTTTGTCAGGATTGCACCGTGTCCTGATCTCATCCCATAATAAACACATACAGGTCATCTCTACGTAGTGGTGACCATCTAGTGGATGTAAGACTCCTCACATCTCCCCCCCTCTCCCCCGCCCTCTCTCTCTGGGGCTTTACTGGGAAAGCTGCTTATCGGAGGCAAAAGAAAGCAGAGACAGATAGGTGGATGGATGGAAAGGCAGATAGATGAATCCTGTCTGATATGACTGACGGACGGATGGACTGATCGATGACGGCTGCCTGGCTGACTGGTTATTGCAGTGGCATACTGACTGACAAGAGGGCTGTCCTGCTGACTAATGGGGCCTATTAGTATCTTTAAACAACTTGAACAAATCATTAAAGATTATTACTCAAACATGAAGACTTTAAAGGTTCATCACATGCTGACCGACTGGTTAACCCAGTCAAAAATTCTGGTTAAATGTGATAGAAATATGTAATTCAATGACTTTTCCCTGATTCCCCAAGAGCTTTGCGGATCTGCGTTTAATGGGTTATCATATCGTGAGATGAGACTAGATATCATAATATTGTAATATGGCTCAAGTGGTGTCTTTTCCTGGTTTTAAAGGCTGCAGTACATTAAAGTTGATGTAAATTTCCAAACTTACTAGACTGTCTAGATGCTCTGTTATTTGCCTTTACCTACTCAGTCATTAAATCCACATTACTGATGATTATTTATCAAAAACCTCACTGTGTAAATGTTTTCAAGTACCAATGGTCAATTCTGCAGTATCGATATTGAGGTATTTGGTCAATAGCCATCAAATCCCATGAAAAGACTAAAACCAACAATGACTGGATCCAACGTATTGTCTGTGTAGTCAAAGCCTGATATTATTCATCTGTGCCAGACACCAACATTTTTGTCCAAAAGGTATTTAACAAAGCATCAGCGAGCCACAGTGTCGCACTGGGTGACACGTTCCTTCTGTATGATTGACATGGGCACTTTACTGTTGTTAACTTTTAGTCGATCCTATATTACATACCGCCACCCTGCTACTGTAAATATTAACTAGTGCACTAAAGCAGTGGCTGAAAATATCTGTAGCCAAAAACCTACAGTGCTCAGCTCTTCAATAAATAAAACTGTATATATTCATGACCCGTTTTGGAAGAAGTCTTCAGTAGGAACAAATGGACTTGTGGTTGAGTGCCACAGACAGGCTGGATTAACACACTGTTGGTTTTGGTATTTCATAGGAATTATTTGCATTTACAAAACTACAGAATATGAGCAGACGTAAAAAGCCAAGGATGTATCTGAAATGTGATCATAAAACCCAACTATTTCACCAGTCAAGATGTACATTTTGCTATATTTGTGCTATACTCGTGAAATGCCATCCACCATACAGTATATTGGATGATTTTCCACATATTGTATAAGTCACATGAAACTAGGATGGCTGTGTTATCCTTTGAACTAGGTGGATTAATGAACAAATGTGCTGACTTACTGGCTTTGTGGTTAATTGGTTGTCTGTAAGACTGGCCTGTCCTGTGCTTACAAGGATAAATGAACTATATACCGTTAATCAAGACGAGTGTTGAGTATGAACTGAATATCTATGAAAATGGAGAGGAAAGCCTAAATACCTGCACGCATCCTGGCCTACTTCTGGCTCTAACAAGAGATGAGCAAAGGATTACTGAGCCTAATTCCTGCTACTCTTCTCATCATGTGGATTACTGCTCTACCCCTTCTCTCCTCTAACCCCTAACCTGAACTCCTGACCCCTAGACATAACCTCCGACCTGCCTCTGACACTACGTTATCTCGTAGACATCAAGCTTATAGCTAACACTCTCCCTGTAAAGCATAAGCAGCTAGATCTGGGCAATGCAAACACCACCTGGAAATTACTCTTTGCTGTAGATGAAGAAGAGGTCAAGGTTGAGGGTTGTGTGCATGAACCTGATTGGATGCTTATATGTGAGTGTAAAGAGAAATGGTGAGAGGGAGAGAAATATAGACTGCAGTGGGTGTCCTGGTGGCTCACTTAGCAGAAACATGTACCACATAAAAATCTGGGTTCACATCTGGCCGGGGGCTTTTATCACATGCCCTGGATCTGGTGTAGTGGCTCAGGTGAATGTGCATGTGCAATAGAGTGCATTTTGTGTGTGTGTTTGTGCATTTCATTTGAAAAAAAAAAAGCAACAAAACATGTTTTAGGTGCTATACGTGCAATATGTCTCTGAAAGAACGTGCCTGTCCATGTAGTTCAATATGAATAACACGCTATTAACCTTTAACTTCTGACATTGCTTCCTTCAGCCAATCCTCTAATATGTTCTTTTGTTGTGGACCTTTCATGTAGCTTCACAGGCTGCCACCTCTTATTTAATTAATTGATCATTTTTAGTCTTATGGTCCTTGCTGACCAATACATGTGTATGTTTTGTCTGAAAATAAATACAACCTCCTGTTGTGTCAATCCCATTTACACACCGACTCTGAAACTTTTCTCTGTCATTAAAGTTTTTGGATTATCTAAGTTTTTTTGCATCTGTCACAAGGCAACCCAGAGCCACCGTGCAAACGCCATCATCCAAAATGGCAGGATGGCAGGAAAAAAGAAAAAAAAAGGCAGGATAAACATTCGCTTCGTCTCCAGCACAGAGCACTTTACAAAATAAAAGAAATGAAGAATTTAAAGATGGGTTGTGGCCGGTGACGGATGAGCAGCTTGGAATCTGGGACGGTCGCAGAACAAGGGATACAAGAAAGATCAGCCAGTAGTGATTGCGTACTAGACAGCTAAATGGTAGCTGCTTGCTAATGTTGTTTATTCATTAGCTCCATTTGGGACAAGTGCTTTTCTTTCCGTGTAATTAATTCAGTTTTGTCTCGTATCGCAAATTTTGGCAAAAAATAGACCAAAAAAAAAAAAAAGAATCATACAGTGTGCAAGGTTTCTATGTGTAGCGATTTGTACCATATGATGGATGGAAAAAAAAAACGTATATGAAAATTATCAAAAATACGACCTGGTCGACAAATTGGTCATTTTAGTCTTAACCTTGTAAGAATTGTTTCGTCTATTAGTCACTTTTTAAAGCTTTTTCATGCTGAATGACTTATTTTTAAGAAACTTATGAGCACATCTCCAGTGAACACAAGATTTAAAGTGCTGCTTTTGTGTGATTCTTTGTTTAGAAACTCAGTTTTATTGATCTCTAGATAAAATCAACTAATCGACTAGTCGACAAACTCATATGAGTGTTAGTTGACTAAGAATATCTTTGATTGAGGACAGCCTGAGAAGAAATCAAATTAAAGTAACTACAAAAATTCTTCAGGCCCTGCCATCCAGTGAATTTAACACTAAAGGGATCCCAAATATCTGCCTGTAGTTTTAGATTAATCTAGACAGTCACAGAGGCAGAAATTTACAAACACACACGGAATTAGAGAGAAAAGTCAAAATAGAAGCCAACCTTGTATGGTGCGTTTGAAGAAGGCCTTGCAGGCCTCACAGGATGCCACTCCATAGTGGTACCCTGACGCAATGTCCCCGCACACCAGACACAGCCTCTTGGGCATCGAATTCAACATGTACTCGCACTTAATCTGCGAGTCTTCCCCAATAGTTGACGAACAGTCCTCGTAACGCTTCGATCCGGGGCCGCCAGCGGGACCCAGGGGCCCTGCGTTGGAGCCGTAAAGGCTCGGGGAGTCTAAGCCGTTGGGGTGGC
The DNA here is from genome assembly GCA_947000775.1 of Pterois miles. Taxonomy (NCBI): domain Eukaryota; kingdom Metazoa; phylum Chordata; class Actinopteri; order Perciformes; family Scorpaenidae; genus Pterois; species Pterois miles. Next base: position 410,676 of record CAMQGK010000463.1, on the reverse strand, counting down.
CGTTCATCGTGGACGAGTAGGAGCCTGAGGCGTCACTGGAGCCACCGGGGGAGTGATGGTTTAGGCTGTCAGTCAGGGAGGCAGGACTAGACGGCTCAGTCTTTATATAAGAGGACGGACAGTTGGACTCAAGGTGGCGCTCCTTACTGGACATTCTGCAGAGAAGCCTGAGGGAGCGAGACAGGAACAAATAGAAGAAGAAGAAAGTATTACAAGAAAATGTCATGTGTGAAATGTCAGAAAGATGAGGGATACTAAAGAAAAGAGAGAAAACCAAGAGAGGAAGGGTTAGAGGAAAGGCAGAGCTACAGGAGAAGAAAAATAGATACAGTGAAAGCAATGTTTGAAAGTCCAATTATAACAATCATTTGTTCTAATGTTGTTGTATTTCCTCACTGTCACTTTCAATGATGGATTTGTAATTTTTCACTGGGCTGGGCAAGTCCTATAAATAACACACACACACGTGCACACACACTCCATCCATCACATTTGTTATTTTCTTAAAAGGAGAAATGATAGAGAGAGCAGTGCAGAGGGAGAAAGAAGGGTACTAAAAGGAGAGTAAGAGAGTTAAATACAAAAACTAAATAGAATGTGGTTCATTAGGGGAGCCGTGTGTAAAATAGAGCAGTGGAGAGAAGCATCCACAGTACCACACAGTCACACAAACACATCCACATGGTCGGGGCCGACGGTCATCCGTCACTTTCCAGTCAATAGCAGCTTGTTCTACATGAAGGTAATCAGTAAGCAGCCTCTCTGCTGCTCAATCATCCCAAAGACAGCCTCACACATACATGACACACATATTCAAGCGCATACCGGCGGATACAGTTTAAGAAGTCGGGGGAAGCCGCGCCGTACAAAACGGCTTAAAAACAAAACAGAAATAAATTCTGTCAGTCAGTGTTGAAGTATTTCTCTCCTCATCTCTTGTTCCTCTCTGCTGTCTCTCCCTCCCTCTCTCTCGTTTCCTCCTTCCTCTCCCCATGGAGGCAGACTGGTGTCTTGTTAATGGCAGTTGTAATTAACAGCTTTCTTCTCTCTGTCCGTATCTCTCCATCCCTCCCTTTGTCTACCTTTCTATCTATCTGCCTGTCTCCCTATCATTTCCTATTCACTGCAATCTCTCCCTCTCTCCCTCTCCCTCTATCCCTGCCCACTCTCTCTTTCTCTTACCTCTCTCTATTCCTCTAACCCTGCCCTCCCTCCCTTCTCTCCCTTTTTCATTGTTAAAGGCAGAAAGCACAAAAGGGGTTTTTAATTAAGGCAGGATGCCGCTAAACGAGGGGCTTCTAAAGTCCAGCCGGCCTGTAAAAGATCCCTGTTCTACAGGGACCCATAAAACACAGACAGCGCCTTGACGGGGAATGGAGAGTTGGTCGGGAGAGGCAAGGGTGGGGGAAAGGAGATAGTCGGGAAAACAGGTAGACAGACAGACAGAGCAGACAGAATGGGGAAAGAGAGAAAGAGTCTGATGACAGACAGCAGTTTCAGATCTGAATTGTTTTTAATGCGCAGACAATTGCCTTTCCCAGAAATCCTTTCCTTTAGAGTCAATTTTTCCTCTCATAAAGTGACATGACATTTATAATGTACAATACTCCCCCCCCCCTCTTCTTTTCATCATATATTTTATTCCCACCACCACTTCTCTCCTCCCTTTCCTCTTCCCTGCAAGTTCTTCTAATTCGGTGACTCCAGTAATCGTGGCTTTGTGGTATTCACCAATGTCTATAAATCCGCTTATCTGATGCTAAGGTAGGCCTTCAGTTTGGAACGAAGGGGCTCGCTGAGAGAGGCTTGGACACAAATCAAGAAAAGAGGTGAAAGGGGATGGACAGACTGGACGGAGAGCAGAGACTGAACCACATACAAGGCGCTAGAGTAAGCAAACAAGAAATGTAAATGTGGGAAGAGGTGATGAGATGAGGAGAGATCATAAAAGGCTGCCTGTGTTCTAGTGGAGGCAGAGAAAATACAGCGGTGACAGAAAAAGAGAGTCGAGCCATTTAAGTAGATGATGTGATGGTGATGATTTAATCTCTCCTTTTTCACTCTTTATGCTCTTTTGTGCCCCCTCCCTTCGACCGTCAATCCCTCTGAGTACCATTAAGTGAAAGAGTTTAAGTGCCAAAAGATCTCAGGCGCTTTTTTTCCTCTTTCCCTCTCTCTCTCTCAAATTCTCATCTATCTATCTTTCCTTCTCCCTTTCCATTCCTCCTCCTCTCTCTCTCTTTTCCTCTATCATCACATTTTCTCCCACTCACATCTTTTCTCTCTCTCTCTCTGCTTATAAATGAAAAATAATGGCGGTCGAAGGGGGAGGAATAAAAAGAATAAAAAGAGGAAGACATGCGTGCAGAGGAGAGAAGAGGGAAGAAGATTAAGAAATCACAGCCAGTGCGCCGTGCCAAGCGAGAGGTTGAATGCATTTATGTATGTATGTTATCAGTATAATTATGGCGCTATGTAACGTCGGCTCAGTGCTGAAAGAGCAGTCTTATTGTGCCTGTCTGCTCTTCGGATGAGTGTGGAGAAAGAGCGAAGGGGTTGGGTCTCTTTATTTTGTTATCAATTCTTTATGTTTTTAGGTGTTTAAAGAGGTTTAAATAAAGAAGGAAAAGGCTTGAGTGTGTTTCTTTTTGTATTTTCACAAGGGTCTCAAACACGTGAACAGTGCGTTATGAGATGGCTGCAGAAATCAGATGTTCGCATAAGCTGTTTTTCTTGATTCTGTTACAGAAGAAGGGCTTTGTTATTCTGTTCATTTTGATGCACTTCAGCGGAAGAATACCAGGCTGCGAGATTTTTTTATTGCATAAATTATCTAGAACAAATGTGATGTAACTTATTTTTTCTCAAATTTCATAAATCATATTACAATTTTTTTTTTCATTTCTGTCACTATATGTCTTGAAGAAAGTGGTTCTTTTGTTGAATTCTTCAATATTTTGTATTATTTCATTTTGTTTTTTATGTGTATTGAAATTTTTTTTTATTTTGCTTAAATAACAAAAAACGTATTCACTTTCTAAAGTTGACAAATTGTGTAAGATAATATAATATATAAGTATATTTCGTTTCAAAGCGAACTTCATCCAAAATGTTTTTGCAAAGTATACAATTAGTAGTAGAAAGTTTTCTTTCAGCTCTTTGAAATAAATAACCTTATATTACATCACAGTGAGGACTAACAGTTAATCACAGATGTTTAAATTTTAGGATTAGTGTCCATGATAAAATTGATCACACATACAGTGTTTGTGCCACCATCTCGATGTAAGACTGTTTCGCAAACAGCCAGAGCAAGGGCACAAAAGTGTCTGTTTAGTTCCTGCAGACATCAGGTATTCAGCAGACCTATTTACCTGACACACACACACACACACACACACACACACACACACACACACCAGAAAGATTACCACCTTCCCTTGTCTCCATTTCCAACTCGATCCCTGTCATTTACTTTTTCTTCGTTCCTATTTCTTTTTTTCATCTCACTTTTTGAAGGCACGGTGACTCATGAAAGAGAGATAAATAAGAAGACATGTAGAGAGAGAGAGAGAGAGAGAGAGAGGTAGAAAGAAAGGAAAAGGAGAAGATGACGTTTTTTCCTGTGTGTTTTGAAGGAAGGTGGGCTGTCATTAGAGCGGTGGGCTGATGCAGCGCCCTGACAACTGGCGGGGACAAACATACAATCATCGTATTAGAGCAACTACTCTCTGCCTCACTCTGTGCCTCACTCTGTGCCTCTGTGCTGTTCGCCGTGTGCTCCCCTTTAGTTTCTGTGTGCACTCGCACCCTTTTATTATATACAATCTCTGTACGACTGCCTCGCTAGATGGCAGCTATAAACACAAACTGATCCTCAAACAACTCCAAACAGTTTTTATCCCGCCCCGGGTTACAGAGGAAAAGACAAGCAGTGTAAGTAGCTGTAATGGACAGTCTGGATGTCATTTTAACATTCACCTTTCAATACCAATTCAAAGGTTTAAATATCACTCAGTTTGTTGAGAACCGCTCATGTTGCTTGCCCTGCTGGACTCTACTTTACTGTCATGTCCCGAGATCTCAGCAGCTACATTGGTGGGTTAAAATGTCATTAGTGCTACAACTAAAGATTATTTTCACTGGTGATTAATATTAATCTACTGATTATTTTCTTGATTAATTGATTAGTTGTATCTTCCATAAATTGTCAAAAATGTTGATCAGTCAAAGCCCAAGATGAGATCTACAAATGCCTTGTTTTGTCCACAACTCAAATACATTCAGTTTACTGTTGCAGAGGAGTAAAGAAACCAGAAAATATTCAGAGGATTTTTACCAATGGTGATTAATGCAACACCTTAATCGCTGCAGCTCTAGTTATCATAACAAATATGAATGAGAATATGATTGAAAATAGTGATTGTTTCTGTAAAGAGAGAGATGAAACAATGAAAACTGCTTTTAAGATACATGCATTTGACCACACCTTGGCAAACTTCAGTGCACTTAGGTGCAGAGGAATGCAAACATCTCACTGGCTAACAATAATTTTAATGCCCGATTCCCATGGAAAAAAGTGATAAAAAGGAGCAAAGAAGAATAAGAGGGGAGAGGAAAAACAGAGAGGAGAGAGAGGAGGTAGCAATAGAGACAGAGAGGGGAGAAGTGCTGACAATGTAGCTACCATGGGTTGGCTAATACCTTTCTATCACACCGAGCATTGTGCTCTCGATGCTGATAAGAACACACAGTCCAATAAGCAAAAAGAAAAAAAAAGAGAGAGAAAAAACCTTACACAATTCTATCTAGATGATACTGACTACTGTGCACTGGGAGGGAGGGAACGTGAAGGAAGGATGGAAGACAGGAAAAGAAAATACATTGAATTAAAGAATGGGGTAAGAAGGGGAAGAGGCGCAAAAAAATGCATTTACATTTCCATAGTCAAATGAATAGGATGATTTCATCAATAGACAGAATTGCTTTTTCAGCCCTCACACTCCTCCGTTTATTTTCCTTTCTTTGCTCCATTTCTCTCTCTATTCTACTCCCTTTTCAACGCCTCCCTATCTGTGGAGGGTTGTTGAACTGCTTGTCAGCTTGTTAGTTTGATACATGCACTGGTGAGTGTGCACACACATACAAAAGCACACACACACACACACACACACACACACAACACGTAAACTTGACTTGTTAGCTGCACTTGATTCAAAATGAGTAGGTTACAGCTGTTAAAGAAATACAGCAAGAGCCCTTTTCTGTATTCTGCGGGTTGAATTATTGGACGAGAAAAAAAACAAAAAACAAGCAAACACACCAAAAAAAAAAGCATGTTTTTTTGAATAAGTAGTAATTGAATTTGTGTTTGTGTCAGATGTGTGTAGTTTAAAGGCAGAGAAATAGACAGAGAAAATATTCTGTGTGCTGCGTGTTATAGTTTAGCTCCATAGACTCAAAGTGTGTCAATGATTATAGTTGTTTTCAGGGAGAAAAATGAATAAAATAAAAAATAAAAACTCACGCAGCGACAGTCAATCTAAACCACTCTGCCTCCTACTGAGCTCTCTCTCGCCCTCGCCTTCCTGCTCTCTTTGGGTCTCAGTCTCTCTCTCTCTCTAGTCGTCTCCCCTTCTCACCCACAAACACACTATCATTGCCTCTCTCTCTTCCTCGTGCATCCACACACACACACACCACCTTACACCCCACACAAACACACACACCAGGGAGCAGATCAATTGTTACAGTGTTAGTCGGGCAGGAAACCTGTAATTCACTTCATTGGCTGCAGAATAAACCCCTGATTACATACAATCAATGTGATAATGGCTAAAACACATTCTGCCCAATGGGCTGTCGGGCTGTAAACACCGGTAGAGGAGAGGAAATGTGAGTGTGTGTGTCTATATTCCTGAGTGTGTGTGTGTTTAGACACCAAGACTCCTTCTAGGTATGAATCTGAATGTAACAAACACAACCTTTGCTGCACACAACAATCCACAAACACATACACAGGTGTGAAATGCACTGGGTAAGACTTACACTGGCAAGGCTGAAGCTGTTATGATGCATCCTAGGGTTTATAAAGTCCACATACACGCACACACACACACACACACACCCTGTAGATGTGAATGGATAAACAGTGGGGGACAGCACACACAGGGCAGGCTCGGCCAAACACCATTGATTAAGAATTATGTGCTTTCCAAACTGCAGACTGCAAACTATCCGGGAATATCATGTTGAGTCTGGTGATATCAATACATTTCATTTGTCACTGTTTCATCTTCTTCTCGTTTCCTTTCTGGTCTGATCTCGTCTTTTCTCTTCTCATAAAAGGTGATTATATTTCAAAAATTTTTAAGGGGATTCCTTCTACTCTGCAAGTCTTCCCTGGTCTGTATAAAGGATGATTTAGCTTTGAGAGTCTGACTGTTAAGTGGAAAGATATGAAGAGGTTGAGCTTGTTCAGGGAAAAATCGTGAAGGCAGTGCACCGCTAACCCTGGGTGTGTGTGTGTGTGTGTGTGTGTGTGTGTGTGTGTGTCAGATGGGAATCTTGATGATTTAGGTCATTTTCTTGCGGAGCAGTAGCTGATAAGTGTGTTGCTGCCAGGCACTATCTTTGTCACCATGTCTCTCTCTCTCCTTACCTCTCCCATTGTCTCTCTCTCTTCCTGTCTCCTTTATCTGCTATGTGTCATTGTATTTGTGAGGGTGGTTGTCTACTGTAAGAACAGCGCTTCATTCCTCTACAACAGCTCAACTCCATCCAGAACGCTGCGCACCACCAGTACAGTTAACTATATTCAGCTATTTATTTCCGAAATCATAAAATACATAAATTGCTGCAAATTAGATGTTTAACTCAGGTCTATTTTGGGACTTGGCAAGCCGAGCTGCAAACCATGTACTTGCAGTGACCTCAAGGCTTTTACTGGAAAGGCTGAAGAGTGGAAATCAATGAAATTATTGAATGCATCCTCTTGTTAGGTAAACCTTTTACAGCAGATACTGCATGTGGCAAATTACTAATCCTCCTTTTTATGAAAACATGTAATGAGCAAATTATACATACGAATAATATGTTTTGATGTGAATGAACACGTTCATTCGACATATTCACATGATCTCTGCAGGTAGCGTTTGTGCGGCGGTATAAGGGATATACATTGTAGGCTGGTTCCTTTATAAAGGAAAGGTCATTGATCAAGGTTAGTGTTCGTCTCTCTTTCTGTGTGTGTGTGGATTAGCAGTGTTATCGCTAAGCATTAGGGGTGCAACAGCCCTTCCAAACACTTACCAACACTTGCTATTGTGCCTGACACACATGCATTCACACACACACCAAAACACACACATACACATTCGACCATCCGTGCACTGTGAGACATAGAGCTCTGCTCCTCTCTCGCTCTCATACTCAGACAGATAGAGACCCGGGCAAGGTGCCGTATCAAATGAAATTGCGCAGAGGTATAATAATGAAATAATAAAAAAGAGCTAAAAAAAACAAAATATACCCCATCGGATTAAAAACACATTTTATTAAGCAGATGGTGAAAGAGGATTTCCACTCTAGTAAATATGACAGGGCTTTCAAATGTGACATGGGACGGAGGCAGAGAGAGGGGAGGGGAGGAAGAGGGAAACAGACAAGGAGGGAATGGGAACAGAGAGCGCAATGCTGCAAAAGAGGAGTGAAGTAAAGTGGTGCTCCATCTGAGAGAATGGGCGGGAAAAAATGGTATGAAGGAGAAAAAGAAACACGGGAGAGGAGAGGAGAGGAAGAGGAGAGGAAGAGGAGACATAAGCGAGTAGAGCGTCAAAGCTGCATTCTTTAAGCAGATCAGATTTGGGGAAATTGGGCTGTCACCACAGGATTGTGATGATTTACACCTATCCATCACAGGGAGGGAGAGAAGCAGAGCTAGAGTATATGTACAATAATGCACAGCATCTGTAAAAATGAAGAAAATCCATCCTAAACAGGCTGAGTTCACAGCTTACTTTCCAATTCAGGATTCAATATCCTATACATAACACATTTAGAAACAGGAAAAACATATTTGACATTTTGTGAATTACTGATACATTTAAGTGCAGTGCCTGTTCATTACTTTTACTGTATGATGACATTACTTGACAGGTGAGGAAGGTCAAAAGAAGGTCAAAAGAAGAAAGGGAATGTTGTGGATTTTGTCTTGTAATACGAAATTTCCTCCCACATTAACCAAATGTATTCGATCATTTGAAAGCTATTGAATGTTTTGAACTGAATTGTCACCAGCTGCTGTTGACACTCGTCCCCTCTGCCTCCTCGCCTGATCTTCCCTTTCTTCCTCCCTGTCTTCCTCCCCCTTCATCCTCCCCTCGCTGCTGGCTGATGCACCTTACAGCCTCGCTCCTGGACCATCTGTTAGGGAATCTAATTCACATCCAGTCATAATCAGGTTTGCTGGAGTGCCCACTGTCTCTGCCTCTCTGTCTGTCTCTTTCTGGCCTACCTGTTTCTTTCTGCCTATTTTACATTTCTCTCTCTGATTGTCTACCATTATTTCTTGTTTGTTTTTTTGCTTCATTTCTGTACAGTGTCCACGTCAGCCTGTCTCAGTTCAATTGTGTGTTTCATTAACATTTCATTAACATCTTCCTCTTTATTTTCTGTCACACTAAAAAAAAACAAAAAAAAAACATAAAGAGAGCATGAACAGTGATATTAATCTAATCTTGCCATTGTGTGAATTTTTAGGTTTCAAATAATTTGGCTGTATTACAGTTTAATCCATTAACATTAAGTGTGTGTCTTTGCAGCACTGGCTTTGCTTTGACATCATTTTAAATTTAGCTTTCCTAAAAAGTCATAATTGCAAATTACATAAATATAGATACTACTTCAGCCTTTTAATGATAAGATTAACTTATCAGCGTCAATTTGACGTTGCATGGAAAAATTAGGTGCCGTGTCGACACAACATCTTGTGTCGTGTGAGTGTATGTGTGTGTGGTGTGTGTGTGTTTATCCATGACTGAGAATAAGGCGAGTTGAGGTGAAGGGGGTGGAAGTTAATGAGAGGTGAGTGTCTGAAACTCTCTCTCTCTCTCTCTCTCTCTCTCTGCTCCAGCAGTAATCCTCTTCTATAAATCTGCAATCCAATCAGCGTTGTCCACACACACACACACACACACACACACACACACACACACAAGAGCTGTTGGGAGGCCCATCTGTGTGTTAAGGCAATCTGCTTTATCATTATGATTACATTGGGCTCAGTTTACAGCAATGTGTGTGTGTGTGTGTGTGTGTGTGTGTTGAAGCGCACCCTGGCTGCCTGACATTAATCACATTCTCATGGTTTGATGGCCTAAATAAAAAGAGGAATAATATTGTTGCTGTCCAATGAAAACTGCAGAATTTCTCCAGCATTCAAAAAAAAAAGTTTTCGTTTGAGTGAAAGCTCCAGGAAACAAAGCATATGAAAGTTTCTTTTTATTTATTGTATTTTTGTCTTTTTTAATATATGATTTCATATTTCATATTATTTATTTATGATTTCTTAAAACAATTGTGTTGATGCGTTTCATGAGAGAATGCTACTCTAAACAACAAAAATGCATTTAGAAATATCGTAATTATTTTGGCCAAAAGAAAATAAATTATGTTATACAACAATTCAAATTAAAGTTTCTTCCCTAAGGTGCATCAAGTGTGTGTGTGTGTGTGTGTGTGTGTGTGTGTGGAGAGAGAGAGAGAGAGAGAGTGTTTGTCAATTGTGTGACTAAATCCCATCATCACAGTTGGAGGTCAGATATCCTGGAGGATACCCATGTGATCTTTTACAGCATGTGTGTGTGTATTTTCCTTCTACTGTGTGTGCACAGGAGAAAATGTATATATGTATGAGTATGTGAAGTATTTTAGTATCTTCATTTTTACCATTTAGTGCCTAATTATTTATGCTATTTATGTCCTTCTTTGTTGTTTTTTTTTAAAGAATGGGGCCTTTTTAATTGATTATTACATGTTATAATGTCACGGTAAGAAAAGCACAGAATGATGGCTGAATTCCCTTTAGCTGGTTCAGTTTCAGGTCGCGGTGTTGTGCATGCTGGCTTACTGTCACGCTGTCACAACGCCTGAACAGAACGGAGCCATCGTTAATGTTATTAGTTTACACTCAGGCTTTCCCCTCTACGACAAGTCAAAATGTCCGCTGTGAAAAACACCTGTTCTGAGCATATTGTTTAGGATAAACTGCACAAGAAGGTCTTTTTGTTTTGATTACTAGGTGATTCTTTTCTTTGTTGATTAACCTGTTGAGTATTTAGTTGTTTGGGCTATAAAATGTCAGAAAATTATGAAAAATGTTGATAAGCATTTCCCAAAGCCCAAGGTGACATCCTCAAATGTCTTGTTTTGTCCACAACTCAAAGATGTTAAGTTTACCAGGAAAAGAAAAAAAAAACACAGAAAATATTCACATTTAAGAGGCTATAATCAGACTGTTTTTCCTTAAAAAAAGACTCAAATCAATTATCAAAATAGTGGGTGATTAATTTAATTAGTGACAGCTAATCAATTAATTATTGCAGCTCTACTGATTATAATAATATAAGTTCCTGTATTACAAAATTTCAGTAGAAGCCTTAAGATAAGTTCTGAAGTTGTAAACTTTTAGCAGATATTGTTATAGTTATTATATTATATTATATTATACATCTGTGGCCTGGCATAGGTTTGGCAGTTGAATTTGCAATTATAACATCAACTGTAGTTTGTTTTAACTTTAACCCCAAAGGTTGCATCAACGCAGCGCCAACAGTGTTCCCCAATGCAGTTTAGAGTGTGCTCATCTATGTGCGCAAATGTAGTGTGTGACTTTAAGCCATGTCGTGACTCCCTCGCCCCTGGCAAATCTTTACACCTCTCATCACCAAACTTCACTGTTTGCCAACGCACACGCACACACACACACACACACACACACACACACACACACACACACACACACACACACACACACGTGCTAGTAACACTGCTCTCGGTGATTGGCTGAGTCTGCGTGAGAATGGCTTGCCAGACCTCTAATTGGCTTGACCCAGACTAACCCTGAAATCCTATTGGACTAAGACTTCCCAGTCTACCGTGCACGTGCACACACATTTACTCACACAAACAGACACACACATATAAAATTAAAGGGCCGTGCAAAAGCCTAACAATGCACTAATCAATAATGTTCTAATAAGCTGCAATAACACAACAATAGCAACATTATTCATGATAGTAATGGTCATTAAAGTAATCATGTCAGTTAGTGACATCATGCAGCATAATGTTGTTTGGTCACAAACAAATAACATCAATTACTTGACCATGCATTAAGTTTTTGGAAAGCTTATTTGAGCACCTTTTGCTACAATGGCATCTAATGATGTCATTTCAGATCACTGGCATGTGATTGGTCATAGCATTCTCAGGTGACAAAATAGATAATCGAATATAAACACATGTGCAATAAGCCTGCATAATGCTCATTATGTACAAAACACATACTTACAATTACAGTTTTGCAGTCTGAGCATGTGTCTCTATCTCTTATCCATGATTAAAAGACAGAGAGAGGAAGTGGCGAAGAGGGAGGAGGACTGCGTCTGTGTGTCATGTGTCACACATTTGCTGTGTTTTCACATGAAACAAGCAGCAGCATATTTACAGTTTGTGTTCTAAAAGCGGACTAAGGCGACCCTCAGTTTCACCTGCCTCAAACAACACAAACTTACGGAGTTCGTTTCCACTGGAGAACTCGTAAAATTTCACTTTGTGTTTAAGCTCTTCATGCTTTATTGCACATGCAGATGGCATGGGGGGGATTACTGTAATGGTAACAGTGACTGTCCTTCAACTGAATGATATGATTTAAAGCCTCTGTGCTGCGACGCATTTGCACTACTGAAGTGTCCTTGAGCCAGAAGGTGAATCCCGCTTTTTTGTGATACACTATATACAGTGTAAAAAACATAACAAAACAAAGGCAGTGCTACAGATCAAGAAAAGCATACCATATGTAGCAGTATTAGTAGTAAATCAGTTAAAAAATAAAATATTTGCCTCTTGGTAGCAAGCACGGCTCACACACACACACACACACACACACACACACACACAATTAAACTATTATTAAGAGGCAGAAAATGAAGTCCCAAATCTTCAATTTGTTTGCCATGTTTTTAATTATTTATAGCAGTGTTACAAGTAAAAATTGCTGATCAAAATGTAAACCAGCTAGAGAGTGGAAGCAAATCTGAAAATTTTAGACTCGGGCCATGGTCCACCCCTGCCCTGATAATTCAGAAATAGTAGGGTTTGTACTAATATGAAATCTTAGCAGTCACTCTATGAACTCATAGTGGGGGATTTTGGGATGCTTTGTTCATATCTATACTTTTAAGGAGATAAATCTGCTTATTGCATGTAATAAATTTCACTTTTTTAAATGGTGGCACAAAAGCAGAGCTGCTTATTTTTAATATGGATCTAATAAAAACATGTAAGTAAAAAATGCAGAACATACTTCAATCAGTTTGAACATATAGTCTGCTTCCACAGAATAAGGAGAAGAAGAAATATCTAATTTAGGAAAGAAATCGATGAAAATTAAGACACATATAGTATATAACTGTTGTGTATGTCTCTCTCTCACATACACATATGCACACAGACGGACCAGTAAAAACACTTTTGACGCCTCAAAGAGCTCGCCTTTTCTTTCTCTTTCATCGGAGGTTTATAGAGGTCACATGTGGCTTTTGTGTAAAACTGAACTCGTGATTTATAGATTCTTCTTCTTTCACGTTTTTCGTTCTTTCCCTTTCTTTGTGCACGTCTTCGCTCCGCTCGTCATTTGGTCTTACCTGGGGTTGTAGAGGGCATGTGCGTCTCTCATGTGGTTGGCCTCCAGTGGATCGTAGCTCTGGTGCATCCTCCAGGCGCCAGCGCCGCATTTACTATAGGTTGACTTGGAGTTCTCGTCACTGCTGCTGTTCACCAATGGCCCCTTCGATAAGTTCATTCTGCAGGCAGGGACACAGTGAGAGAAGGAGGGGTGAAAATACAGCCAGTGGGACAGAAATAGTAGAGAAACTATCACGTTAAAGATACAAAATATGTTAAAAAACAAACAAACAAGAAATGAACTGTAAACATTAGGAGAACACATACAAATCAGTTTGAAAAAAATGAAGAAATGCAGAGATTTTTTTCCAAGAAGTGAAGATACAAAAAATAAGCCTCCAGAAAAACAAAATGAAAAGTTATTTATAAAATAAATGTAGTGTGACGCAAATGAAAAGGAGACATGGCATGTGGTACAAATGTAGTAATGCACACAGAAGTTATAACAAACAGCTGGATAATACGCAGTTGTACAAGTTCGCAACTACTTAGCACAGGCAGGACAGAGAGACAGGTAGGTATGCAGACAGTCAGGTCTGAAGGAGACAGATTGACGCACAGGCTGACATGCTGAGAGACAGACAGACAGACAGACAGCTGTCAGCCAGACAGACAGATGCACTGAGGACAGGTTGCGACTTTAAACCGGTACACCAGACTTTTGTCCTGCAATGTGTTAACAAATTTCTGTGAAATCCATCCGTCTGTGCACAGATGTAGAGGCTGCGTCAGGCTGCTAATTGAAGCACACCCCGGCTGTGTCTAACGTCAGAGGAGTTTTACCAGTTTTAGCCGCCTTGCAAAAAGGCTTTCAGACTGAGGGAATATAAAAGTAAAAGCACCGGAGGAGGGACCGCTATCCGTCAATCAGACCCGGCGCTGTCGTCAGGGGAGGAGCTGTCGCTGGGGTGATAAGGTCACCGCGGGCAACAGAATCAAAATCATCCATCGCAAAAATAAATAAATTAATCAATTAAATAACACAGCATGCGAGAAAAAAAGGGAGAGTACTTATAGCTGACGTCAAGGAGGAGGAGAAGCAGGGTTTATCATAAAATTGGCTGGGTGGCCTATATTCAAACAACACTATCAGGGGAGAATGGAGCGACGCTGTTGGGAAGAAAAGCACTTTATTACAGGCGGACAAAGTGTAGAAAATACAGAAACCATATTCAGACTGGGAAACAGATGTCAGAACACAACTGGTAATAAAGTGATCCTTGTAAAATAATGCATAAGAGATGCCTGCTAGCGATGCTCGAGGCAGCCCTGTGCTTTGCATTTTGAGCATTTGTATGTTCTTTTTGCATAACAACAGATGCATCAAATACAATAATGGACCTAAAAAGGGAAAATCATTCAATAATTTCTCAACTTTGCTGAGAAATGTACAACTTGAAGATACTGACAGATCTTTAAGCAATGCAAGGAGGTAAACAGCTATTAAATAAGATAATCTTATTTCTTATCGATTATTGTTGTTTTGGTTTTCATGGATTTTTCCTGTGTGTGTCGTCATCTCAGTTACTGTGTATCAGTAAACAGAGCAGGATGTTGTCACAAACTGATAGACACATGTTTACCACACAAACACACACCACACTGACATGTGCGTGTACATACAAGTGTGTGTGTGTGTGATGGCGTCCTGCTGTGGGTTGCTGTTTAGGTGAGGGCCACGTAGGCAGACCAGGCAGGTAGACAGACCAATCACTCGTCTGATAGCCTGCCCCCCCTCGTCCACAGAGCTGGGTTGGCTCAGTGAGAGGTGGTGGAGGGCCAGGGTGTGTAATATGTAGGTTTTAGTTCCACTCTGGTGAATAGGAGGAATCGATATTTCGCTGCTGCTGCTTGCTGCTTCAGACACTTATTGGCTTTGGTTGCGGTGTCACAATGCTATATAGACAGGCAACACTTAATACTGCTTTTTTATGGGGGGAGTGTCCTGATGTCACACCAGACTAAGGTACACCCATTACCATGTATATAAGTGACGCTCTTAGTTTGGATCCTGCCAGTTGCATACAAGCTGTTATGTAAATCCATTCACAGGCCAACACAACAGACTAAACAGAGATTAATAACGAGGTAAAATATCGGAAGGGTTAAGAAACATACTTATTTAGCTTTACATCCTGATTACTACACAAGATGCAATTTTAGAAAAAAAAACTTCTTCAAGTTCTGAAATAAATCACTATTACCATATTTGTGCTACACAACAAAAAGGCTTTTTGATTTGCAGAAATCACCTCCGGTCTGCCACTAGCATTAACCTGTTGGGGATTACAAAGGGAGATCCTGTTTTATTACAGTATGGCAACATAAGGCAATGCAATTTTTTTTCAAGTATTTATTCATTCCAGGAGATTCAATTTGGGCTAAAAGGCATCTTAAAATCCGCAGATAATCATTTAAATCAGGCATCAACAGTGGTTTGGTCCTCTATTCAATGGAGGGAAATCTTACAAGAGAAAAGGCACAATAAGCCACATGGTACTGATGCAATCTCCTCTTGAATGGATTCAGATTATTTAAAAGAAACCTTTTATTTTAAGCATTCAAAACCATAAAAGTACTTACACATCAACAACATAAATAGCTCAGGTCATAAATATTTATATATGCTTATGTACAGAGTAAAAGGAGAGAATAAAGGAGAGGAGCATTAACCTGTGTGATTCTACCTGACCTATTTCACGCTCCTGTCACTACATGTAAGCAGCACCAGCACATACACACACACACACACACACACACACACACACCCGCTCACATCGTGGATGCGAGAAGGATTGTGTGTGTGTGTGTGTGTGTGAAAAGTATGGAGATCGTGGGTGCCTTTCTGATGCTCAGTGACTCGCTCATGTGTTGCTGGCCCATCTGTGAACAGAATGACCATGACACCACGAGTGTGTCTGTGTGTGTGTGTGTGTGTGTGTGTAGGTGTGTGTGTCAGTGTGTGAGTGTCAGTGTGTGTGTGTATTTGTGTGTGTGTGACATGGTGATGCAGTGATTGATGAGACAGTTGCCATTCTTGCTAATGCAAAACGCACCTATCCCTGAAGGGAGCAAATGCCACAACACACACACACACACACATACACGCACACACACACACACACGGGGCTGCAACTGCCCTACGTAATTACCCCTCTAGTCAGGGCGGTATGATGTCTTCCACTCGCATATATATGATAAATATCCAAAAAAACATAGTTTCATCAACAAACACAGCTGCATAGGCGACAAACACACATACGAAGAGCACAGATTAACAAAAAAATGAAGACAACAAGGAGCATAAATACCTACTTTTGAGTAAAATGACAATAACAAAGACCAGACAAACAGAAAAAGCTAAAAATATATTTTCCTTTTTTTTGCTTTGCATCTTCACAACAAAACTGTAGCTCCGTTTTGTAAATAACTAAGCTTGGTGGCAAGAAATGACACACAAACCTTAGTTATTCCTGATAATATTGATGTATAATTGTTAAAAATGTAAATTTAATATCTGCATGTGTGATATAATAATGACATATTTGTGAGACATCAAGTCTCATAAATAGGATTTGACAACGACATGTATTTGTGTTGTCGGGGAGACGTGAAAATGATCATTAGATAACCACAAATACAGAGTGCATAAACATATTTATATGTGTGTGACTGTGTTTGTCTGCGCGTGCGTTGGGGCAGGTGGGGTTCGGCGCCGCAGCCCTTTGTGTGTCTGAGTGGATGCGGATGTGTGTGCGCGTTAGCGTTAGCGACGGGAGCTGTTAGCGGGGCAGGCGGCAGATGGGCTGTCGGCCTTAATAGGGACTGAGCGGGTGCAGAAAGGTGACAGCTCCACGAGGGAGGGGTGTGTAGGGAGGGGAGGAGGAGTGTGTGTGTGTGTGTGTGTGTGTCTGTGTGTCTGTGTGTGTTGGGGGGGGGGGGGGGATAAAGGAAGGGAAATGAATTATCTGCGGAGGTCAAGAAAAGTGTGCATCAGTTGCGAAGAGCAACTCACCAACTGAGGAAAAAAAGTGTCACAACATACCTGAAAAGGTCTGAAAACTGTGATCGAAGCTATCTATATATATATATGAAGTGCTTGTTCGGTTTCATCTCGTCACATATGCTCTTTAGTTTGTTTATTAAAAAACGTCAGATTATTGCGTTCCAATTTGAAACCAGATTAATATTTCTGAAGACCTAAGGCGTATGTATGTACATACGTTTATACTATGTCACAAGCACGACTTTCGTCATTTAAGTCTGCACCTGTCAGACAGTGAAAACACACAATAAAACACACAGAAACACAAACCATACAAACACAGATGCATTTTTCTTTAGCGCTCACACACACATCACAACAATGTGTGTGACTGACATGATTCGCTGGGAATTTGATGGGCAGAGAAACAACGTCAAGCTGTTCGTTCAACAAAAATAATTTGCAGAATGAGCTGCTTTGTTGTTAGAGACACGAAATGTGATTTTTTTTATCATGCATTTTACATAAACAGGCACATATTACCGACCAACATATTTGCATTAAGTTTTGTTTGTTTGTTTTTGTAATAAACTGCTTTATAACATCACAGCGAGAAACAAAAGAAAAAACATAAAATTGCTAACCATCGTTAAGAAAATTGCTGTTTTGCAATTGCTACCTATTTCAATAACATACTGTATGTATTGCATTTTAAAGTTGACATGTGAATACTTTTTATCCAGTGATGAGGAACTTAAGTTGAAAATCTATTAAAGTTTGGGGAGAATGAGCAGTTACGGAGCAAATAGAAGAAAATATAAAAACATTTTTTTTTAAGTGTCGCTGTTGTTACTTAAGGCTTCTCAAGTGTTGTTGAATCACAACTCAGACATTCAAAACAGATGTGCTTTCGTTAAGTACCAGGACGTCTGAATTCACAGTAAATTTAGTGAGCATGTAGAGCTAGTGTTGGCTATATTTATGTGATGGTGGACTTTATTCGGCATTTGATAAAGTTGGCAAATTACACCAGCGGACATGCCAAACGCACAGACGACAGAAATAGAAAAAGCAGAGGCACACTAAAGAGAGAGGTGGGGTGGTGGGCTGGCCTGTCATTCTCTCCCCATCAGGCACACACATGAAGCATGATGGGAGGATGAGAGGAGGAATATTTCACTGTCAGTCGGAAGGCGACATGGTCATTCATTTCTCTCTCTCTCTCTCTATCTCTCTCTTAGTCTCCATCCATGTCCTTTTTCTACTGGATCTTCCCCCTTTTGTGTTTTTGAACCCCGCTTACACACTGTCGAAACAATGACAATGTAATCATACTATACACGGCCTGGGCATGTAGAGGGGGAGAACTAACCAGCCAATCTATAGGGCTCTCCCCACGGACACACACACACACACACACACACACACACACACACACACACACAGAGAAAGAGACAGAGAGAGAGAGAGAGAAACAGAAAAAGTGCAAAAGACGGACAAGATGTTTGAACCTGCATCATTCTCCTGATCCTCTTTAACTCATGCACACACACACATACAAACACGCGCACACACACACACACGTTTGTACAGCTATCGTTGTGAGGACTCTCATTGACATAATGCATTCCCTAGCCCCTTACCCTAACCCTAACCATCACAACTAAATGCCTGACCCCAACCCTTACCCTAACCCTAACCTAA
Source organism: Pterois miles (assembly GCA_947000775.1). NCBI lineage: Eukaryota > Metazoa > Chordata > Actinopteri > Perciformes > Scorpaenidae > Pterois > Pterois miles. Next base: position 392,021 of record CAMQGK010000463.1, on the reverse strand, counting down.
ACCTAATTCTAACCTGGACCTTAAAACCAAGTTTGAACCCTCAAAAATGCCTTTGAAGATTTGGTCTGAAAGTGAGGACCGGCCAAAATGTCCTCACTTTGCAAAAACGTCCTCACTCTGACGGTCGAAAACTCAAACCGGTCCTCGCAATGATAGCTGTACAAGTACACACACACACACACACATACACACACACACACAGCACCTCTCCATCTAAATCTGTTCTATTGTGGCCCAGTCTCCGCTGTCTCCTCCCATTAGGTGTGAGAGGCAGCATTAGAGGCCCTGAGCACGACACTATGGGTGCCACACACACACACACACACACACACACACACACACACACACACACACACACACACCGGGTCTCCTGTACTGAAGCGCAGCTCAATAATTTACCCAGTGAAAAGCTGAAATCACATTTTTGTAACTCCTTCACTAAAAATAATAAAGCCTCAGCAGTGACAACAGCAATGCAAAATAAGACATAAATTAAGAAAAGTCTGTATTCCCCAACATCAAACGGACAGACATGATAAAATCGCACAAAACAAAAGAAGGACATGCTTTCGACACCGAAAGCTGAAATATGCACCTTCTTATTCGGCGTCTCTCGACACTGCTACATAAACGTCACAAAAGTGGGCTCAGATGTGACAGAAAAGTCGGTGCGCAGCAGGAGGAAGAGTAATTCTTGGTCGAAGCATAAATAATTTGATAGATTGTGATAAGAGTAATAACAAATGAATGCACATTTTGATGTATGGATGGCGGAGCGCGAGGAATGAGCGGATGAGCGGCGTGGAGGGAGGGAAGGATACGAGATGAGAAGAGATGAGCGGTGTTGCCTCTCACTATATATCACTCTCTCTCTTCTTTCAATCAGCGCTTTGGCATTCAATCACGCACGCACACACACACACACGCACGCACACACACTGTGCACACATTACAGTGTGGTGTAATAGCTAATTGCAGCGAATGTGTGTGTGTCACAGCTGGCACAGTCTCTCTTACTGCTCTTTCAACACATAAAGGCCGGCATTGACCCATGACACACACACACACACACACACACACACACACACACACACAGAAGTGATGGATTGAGCATAAATCAGAGAGATTCACATCATCAAAGCTTTACAAATGTGTCTGTGTGATGGTGTGTCTTCAATATGTGCATACATGTATGAATGTGTAATTGCATTTTTGCCACAATTTGATTACTTTTTAGCTGCAAATGCACAAAAAAAAATATGTGTGAGGATGTGTGTGCATGTATGTGTGCGTTCATGCGTACATGTGTGTCCAGCGGACCCCTAAGTGCTGGTGTCAGACAAAAGCTACCCCCCCACCCTCCTCTTCCTTCCCACCTCTCGCTCGGTCTGTCTCTCTCATTGCATCTCTCTCTCTTTACGGCACTGAATAGCCACTGGAATGCCCCGGACCCTTCACATGAGAGAGAGGCTGCCGTATGCACCAGTACGTGTGTGTGTGTGTGTGTGTGTGTGTGTGTGTGTGAGGCTTTAACAATGCAAAAACTGACAGACAACGAACGTCGTAGGGACAGACGGGCAGGCGAACAGACAGAAGAACACCTTCTCGTACAGGCCACCAATAGGTCACACACACAAAATGTGGACAGGCAGGCACGAACCCATGCATGACAACAAACAGATGCAAATGCACACACACACACACACACACACACACACTTGTACACACAGCCAACAAATCAGCGCGGCACATATTGACATGCTTTGACAGATGAATTAAGTAAATGATTTTATAAGGAGATTAAAAGGATTTTAATTTACGCAATCTCTCTTTGGTCTCCCCCCGTCCCTCCCTCCAGTCAGCTTTACCTCTCTCCCTCCCTCTCTACTGCTTTCTCTCCCTCATGGCCTGAGAAAAAGAGTGCACGAAAGACTGACAAAAAGAAAAGGCAGAGAGAAACACAATTTTCTTAATTTCCTTACACGAAAAACGAGCAATACTTTCTTTGCTTTCTCATTAATTCTATATTTTTAATCACAGATTTAAAAGGCAAAGGTGATTGTTGACTTTTAAACATGGCTACGACATTATTACAAAGCTGCACTATTTGGGTTTCAGTTAAAAAGCACTTGCTGATATTTTGAACTAAGAGTGTGAGCAGAACGGTCGGACTTCGAGTTTCGAGAATTTCTTCAGTTAATTTATCTAAATTTCGTTATGTCACCATGAAAATCGGCATAAAAACAAATTATTTATCAAATTATCAAATCCTTAAGGTCATGATTGCTCCAAAAATTTCCAGAAACAATGTAGTTTGTCTGTTGCTTTCATTGCTGTCTTCACACATCAAGATGGAGCAGTGGAGCGCTGTCGTGTGCACCCGATTAATCATTAAATCTGTTCAAACGGCAAAAAAATGTCAATACAAGTGAAGCATTTCATATTTTTCTGGCATGTATGATTTAGTGTGATGAATTTACATTTTTCATCACACTTTGACTCTGAGTGCAAACATGCACCATTCATCAGACTTCAATTGACTGAGCAGAAATTTTGATTTTCAATCACAAACAATTTTTGTTACACCACGTTTCCTTGTAATTAAATACAATAATTAAATATAGAGAAAAATCCCAATTGAAAACGACCAAAATCGTTTATGCTGTTATCTCTCATGCTGCAAACCTCTGACTGAACGATCAGCACGGCCGCTGTGATTCTCACCAGCCGTCTCCTTCACACCCACTGACAAAACCCACCAAATTCACTAAAGTCACTGTAGGAAATATATCTTAATGATATGCAAATGGTATGTATATGGTGGCATGAGGGGAATGCAATTATGTTAACAGCTTAAGCGGTACTTGTTGTTATTATTATTATTATCGGTATGATCATTATCCCTAATATTTTAATTAGTGCAGGAAAGCAGTGCCTGAGAGCAAAGGAGGGGAAGCCTGAGCAGAGAAAAGACAGCGATGGATGGATGGAGGGATGGAGGAGCGGGCAGATGGACAGATGCAAGGATGGACCAGAGGATTTCTAAAATATGTGGGAGCGGTCCCAGCTTACGTGTTCTTGCAGAAATACACACAGAGATAAAGCAGCACATTCATGACATGAAAGTGTGTTTTTCCGTCAACATATTTGTGCTTCATTTCTAAAAACAGCTCCCACGCTTTACACTTCTTCACCAAAACTTGCCCAGAAGAGTTCACTTTTCCTGTCTAATTCACAATTATTTAAAAAACAGAGTTTAATGTTAAGCTGAATTACTGTGGCTTCTTAAAATACACAGCACTGTTTTGCAGCGCACAGGTTCAGACACAGTGTACACAGTGGTTGAGTCCTTGCTGTTGAAACTGTTCTGAATTTAGCCTTTCGTCTGGACATCCGCTCATTCGATTTCCAAAAAGAAATCAACATGCTCCCTGGGAAAGGTTGCTCTATAGGGAATTTGTTCAGATCAAATCCTCTAACTCACCAAAAGCCTGATTTTTGACATTGTACTGCTATTTAAAAAAATACAGATTAAAAACCTTTTTAGGTGTTTCTTTTAATCATTATCAATAAATATAAAATGTAAAAAGTAAGCATTCTTTAAACATTTGCAAATCTCTATTATGTGCTCCAAATGTATTCATAACTGAAAACAAACGACCAAAAGTCAATTTCTTAAAATGGTTAAAGACAAGTCCAGTGGCAGAGAAGTGGGATTATTTCCCTTGCTGCCCTTTTTACTTAAAAATGTTCCCCTCTATCCCACATACTGTGGAGGTGAGAGGGTCTCTACATGTAAAACACACACACATCAAGGACAGCTTCAAAGTACACAAAAAAATGTGTTGTCTTTAAAAATCGTAATGATGTCCTGTCAGGGGAACACATGAGAAAAATGATTGTGCATCGGCTTCTGCTTTGACTATGTCCTTTCAGATCTCCACCTCCGACTTTCTACCGTAAGGACACTTAAACTGAGCCTGTGAATCTGTGTGGCTCGTTCTAATTCATTCACTATAGAGACACGACCACTTGGAAGTAAACTACCCTGTACATGTATTTTTTTTTTTTATTTCTATACATATTTACTAAAATCCTGGCATTAATTAATGGAAATGCAAATCTGACAGTGCCATTAGTGAATTCACAGTGTGCTCACCACCTACTGAATTACACTCATGTTTTACACTGTGATGTTTCAGAAGGACAAAGTTTGTGTACATCGGTATATTCACAACACTTCTATCTAATCTATGACTTTGTTTGTCCTTTTCTGCATTTTTATAAAACGCACCTTGCATGGTATTCACACACACACACACACACACACACACACACACACACACACACACACACTGTTGTCCGTTCTGCCAATCAGTTAATCTGCATTTCTAACAGCCTCTTCAACATTCACCTAAAAAGAGCAAAGCGCTGGCTAAAGGAGCAGCTCAGCGGCACTTGCTTGTGTGTGTGTGTGTGTGTGTGTGTGTGTGTGTGTGTGTGTGTGGACTGTCTCTAATT
>CAMQGK010000463.1:262500-385000 GCA_947000775.1 Pterois miles | reverse complement strand
AATACCCATTCTCTCCCTTTAAGTGACAACACCAAATGCATTAAAGGACGTTAATATTGGTGTTGTATGCTGATAAAACATCTGTGTGGAGCTAAGTGGAGGCGTCAAAAGGCTCCCTCTACCACTGTCACATTCCACATGGCAGTGAGTCCAGACAATAGGCAGCACTGACAAACATAACCAAGGCAAATAACTACATTCAAGTTGCTGCGTTACAGTAAGTAAAACCAGCTATGATTCTAATAAAATCCAGAATAGAGAGAAATATGAAGGAACACACACACAACACTGAATAAGGACGTCGGGATTTTTGCGCATTATGTCCATGACAGTGTCCTACTGACTGGCCCCGACTGGCCCCGTTTCTATTTATTGTTGTTGCTCACTTTGAAAGCATCAAGATGGACGACCGAAGTTAAAATGAGGAGTTACCTACACAATGAAAGGAGTAATAAAGTTTTGGACTGCGAAGGCTCCGTGTTCTTGTTTCATAAATACGGGCGCAAGTGGACCTGTTCTGCACAACGGGATTGGTTGATGCTGTTATTCATGGTATGAAAGCTCAGAAAAATGGACCTGATGCGTGAAAATATTCCCGACAAAAACAGATAAAATACTGACGTGAGAATTAAACGTTTGAAAAAAAAAAAGGCCTTTACTCTGACTTTCAGGCTAAAAGTCTAGCCCAATGCTTCATAATGCAATGTTGAGTTGTATTTTAGGGCCTTTTCAAGAATAAAGACGACTCATGGTTGAGCAGTTTACAAACATCCACAACATGGGAAATCATTGTTGAAGAGCAACACAGACGACAAAGAAAGGGACCTATATGACGCTCGCCGTTTGCACAAAGGTACATATATTGTATGTATACACAGATGTGATATGAGGGTTATGCCCACACACACACACACACACACAGACAGTTATGATGTATCCAGGGGCTTATAAACATCGACAAAGATGAGTGTGAATCAATGCTGCCGTCACTACTGGGCAAACAAATCCTTTACCAAAACCTCTGCATCTAACACACACATACACAAAATAGATACAAACACGAGCGTCTGCAATCCCTGCATCTGTGTGGACAGAGTACCATACACTGATTTAATGTTTTGCCAAACAAAATATATATGAAATCTGTTTTAATTACAAAAATATACCAAAAAAATCATCATATGATTGCTATAAGTGAAACAATGCGAGGAGAGGGATGTGAATGTAAATTCACACATTGCAGGGCTGCACTACAAACAGCTTACACAAATTTAAATTAAACGGTGTGTCTGTGATGAACTGATCATGTTCATGGAGGCGTTTTTCTTTGTTGCTGTCTACTTTAGGAAATATCCAATGACACTTTCTCGCCAGAGTTCCACATTTCGTAATTTATGCATGTATGCAGTTTGGATTAAAAAGCGTTTTTTTAAGGACAGTCAGTTTTAGTACAAGCAGCAATGTGTTTGATGAAAGAAAGCATAAGAATGAAATCTAAGGATCAGGTTTCACTCTGCATATGTGCTGCGAGAGATGATTTAACAAGATTTTCTCTATTATGTAAATAGGAAAGAATTGTAGGGTGCAACACTAAAATGTACTACTACTACAACACGTACAAAATCACGAAAAGAACTGTGCTCTTTCAAATTTGTCAACCCGCATATTTTCCACATATGTTCCTGAAGCTTCTGAATCGTGTAGCTGAAACCTTTAGAACGTCAGGAAATCTCGGTGATGTAGTTGAACCCTGAAACAACCTTAGCTCCGTCTCTCTTTCTGCCTCGCTCCTCTTTTCCCTCTCTGACCCCCATCGCGCCCCCCATCCCCCCGACTATCGATTGGTTCTCAGTCAGTGTGTATGTTGACAGTGACCCCTTAAGGCCACTTCTCTCTCTCGCTGGACAAACCCGGCTGCCACGCAAACCTCTTAAACACAAAGCTATTACAGTAAAAGCCAGGGAAATACCCTGTGTGATCACGTGTGTGTCGGCTCCCTGGCAATCGCATTCCCATGATTTGTGCAAGACTGTGGATAAAATGCATAATCTATAATAAGAAAATCACCCAACCCAGTCAAACTGTAGAATACAATCATAGTTAATTATTGTGCATTTAGTGTGTGTAAATGGGCCTGTTTGCGCCATCTTCCCAGTGAAAGCTATTGTACACTGCTGATCTCTCACTCTTGTCTATTGTCTGTGATTGTGTGTGTGAGTATGTGTGTTTTGACCCTGTGGTGGCAGCCTGTTGACATCTGTGGAAGAATTATCCATTGCAACTCTCGCTGACATCAATCACACCACTCGATAGGCCACAACAAGTTCATTCAGGGCAGTGTGTGTGTGTGTGTGTGTGTGTCTGTGGCTGGTCAAAACAGTCTTTAACAAATTCAGGAGGTGGTCACTTAAGCAGCTGACCTCAGGCCACCCATCGACACATATGTGCCAGTCACACACACACACACACACACACACACACACACACACACACACATATCACTGGACAGAGGCTGCAGCTGCAAACAAAACTCCTGTACTACTGATTAACAAAAATAGTGCTTTTGTGTTTTTTTTCTTATTGACATGTAATAATTAGGTAAAATTAAATTATTACAACTAAGTAAAGCTGGAACAAAATTAAAAGACGCAGTTTGGAAAATATACAAAACAGGCAATACTGAACTTTAGCTGTTGCTGTATTTGTGAAGGGAAAGGGAGCTGCCAAGGCTGGAGAGACAGAAACAGAGACAGGGAGAGATTGTAGTTCACCAGTAGCCAACAGAGGGAGCTATGGACTCTGGTCAGTTTACAGCCAACTGCAGCACACACACTTAGTTATGTGAGTGCATGAGCGTGTGTTTATCTATATATCATGCAAAATGAAATCATCATAAATTAAAAAAATATATATATACCAATTCATATATAAAATCCAATTTCATTGTACTCACACAGCAACCACAGACCCAGCTGCCCGAACACACACACACACACACACACACACACACACACACACACACACACACACACACACACACACACACACACACGCACAGACACACACAGTTATATTGTCAGCAGGGAGGAGAAAGATGGAGCTAAGTTATCTGATAGCTCTGTCAGCAGGTACAGCAGAACACGGTGTGGAAACGGCCAATTTGACCACAGACCCCCTGCACGGCCCTCCAACCAGCTGAACCCGGGAAGAGAAAAAGAAGGAAAAGATGGAGATCAACAGTGTGTGAGTGTGTATGTGTGGGAAAGAGAGAGAGATAGAGCAACACATAGCGAGAATCTCAAAGCAGGGAGGAAAAAGTGAGATGGAGACCTGAAAAGACACCTCTGTCACCAAACTGTCCAATCGGGGTAATAGCAGTGAGAGGTTTTGCAGTCACAAGGTGTTATTAGGTAAACACTACACTTACACTTTAGCTGCAGTTCATTTCCAGATGTGTGAGAGTGAGAGTGAGAGAGTGTGTTCATCTGTGTTTTCAAGGATGTTCCATTAGGACTATATTTTTAAGTTTAGTTAAAGATGAAACCTTATTGGACCTTTTCTGAAAATCAGGTTGTTGCAGAAGAAAAAAAGTAACAGAATTTAGCAGCAATAAAGAATTACAATTTAACAACACAGCAACAGTGATATAATATGAATTTAATAGATATAAATTAAATAAAATAGATTATTATAAACAATAAATGAATGATACAAATTGGTCTGCAGAAGTGCATTTTCATTTGTGTGTCAACAATATCAAAGTATAGATACTTGATATCTGAAGCTGTTTCAACGCTCACTCTCCACACTGTCAATACACAGTTGTGCTTTCCACTCGCTCTTCTCTCAGACAGTGAGATGACACACTCACCGCTATTTATCTTGCAATAAAAATTATAAACTTGATGCCCTCAATGGTGTGTAAATTTTTGCCCCATGCTACTGAAAATAGTAGCGGGTATTGTTATTTTTCATGGTACTGTATCAAAGTTAGAAATTCCAGTATTGTGACAACACAAATTTTCACAGTTGCAATTTAGATTTATCTAAAAGGATAACTAACAAATATTGATATATGTTTTGAACTGAACCATAATTAAACTTATTCATAACCTTAATCAGGGATGTAAACAGATAAGAGCTAAAAAAAAAAGGGGGTTCGGGGGTTTGCTACACCAGGGAGAAAAAAATGTTTTCAGAAACATCTTGTTGAGAAAATTTGTGACCTAGCAGCCATGTTAAGAGCAGTTGAGGAAATGCCCACCAGCCAGAGCACAGCCAATCGGAACGCTCTCTCTCTCTGAAATGACCTGTGATCGGTCAAAGTCTTCTGTCACAGGCGAGATTTTTTAGAGCTAGAGGAGGTGCAGTAGTCTAGTTTTTTCTCAGACCACTTGAACTGCAATACACTGAAAGGTTATTAGGGAATATTTGCCCAATGATGCTAAAAATATACTGCCTACCCCCACTTTAAACCATGTCTTAAATCCCCAGGTCAGAAATAACCAAGGAAGTAGCACCTAAAAATGTCCTGACTTTAAAGAGGTTGCCTTCCTCTGCCCTCACTGTGAGGGCATTTGGTCCTGGGTATACGCACACGCACACGCACACACACACACGCACACACACACACACACACACACACACACACACACACACACACGCACACACACACATCATATGTCAGGCACACGTGAAGGTACTGTATACTGTATAATGTCTATATAGACAGCTAGCTTACATATGCATAAGCTCAGTCAACACATGCTCACATTGCAGCTGAACTGAGGTTTTCAGTGTTTCATCTTCCACAACCACGGAGGGCGACACATTCAGAGACTTGGGACTGTTGTTTTGCTTTCCAGAACATATGCATGGATGGTAAATGAACAGATGCACAGGTGGAACCATTCAGTTTGGTCAAATAATCAACATTTTATAGGGTTGCAACACACCTGCATATATGTTACATACAGGTAAAATTTGTAAAATAATCAGTGGTTAAATCAAGTAAGATGACCTGTCCAACAGGAAAACATTTTGAGTTTACATGCTTTGATCACTACACTTACTTAAATCTGTGTGTGTGTATGTGTGTGTGTGTGTGTGTGTGTGTGTGTGTGGACAAGCATGTGTGTGTCCACCCAGGCACCTCCAGGGAGGGAAGGGGCAGTGATGGTGATCAAGGCCAAGGAGAGAACACCAGCTGCTGGGAAAAGCTGCTGGGTTTAGGGGGCTTTCTGGAGCCTGTCACCAAAACTCTGTCTGGGTAACCTTTGGAGGAGCACACACACACACACACACACACACACACACACACACACACACACCACACACACACACAGCAAACCAAAGCTTATGCATTCACACATCTACAATCAAATCTCAACATGCTGTATACAGTGCAGTGTAACAGATCTGTGTGGAGGTTTCTGCAGCTGTTTCAAAAAGGCAATCAAGGAGTAAAAAAAATAAATCTAAACATTTAATCACACAGACGACTGACCCGACACACGCTCACACATGCACTCAGATGCTTATAATCTTAGGGGATGTATGTTGTGATTTCTTTAGAACAGAGAGCCATGTGACAGCCCTGTTATTCCATACAAAGGTCAGGCAGGATTCACAGCTAGGAAGACAGAGGTGTGTGCGGCAGAGATACAGACAGATACTATACAGAGAAAGAGAGGGAGAGGGATGTGAGGATAATAAGGTGACAAAAAAGAGGGTGGCAATGAGAGTCATATGGAGAAGGTGACCTTGGCGTTCATAATAAGGGAGCAATAACCTACTCTAAACTTATCTAAACTATACTGCTACATATAAATGTATTAAGACTTACACACAAGCACCGATACATACACACACCTCAAGTTTACAGATAAAGGTACAGTGTGTAGGATTTGGTGACATCTACCGAATATCCCTCCGCTCACTCTTCCATTTCCAAGACTGTGGTAATGTGAGCCGCTGAGTGCAAAATCGTGGTGACGCCGTCCTCGCTGAGAGGCCATCCTTACTGTAACAACACTACCTTGGAGCATTGGAAGGCAGCCGGTGGTCCCACGGCTTTACCACGGCGGCTCATGTTACCAGAGTTTCACACGCGTGTCACAGAACTGTGGTGGCCTTCAGGTAATGTTAAAACACAAAAGAATCTACAGAGCCAGCGTTTGCTTTGTCCAATCTGGGCTACTGTAGAAACATGTCGGAGCAACATGGCGGACTCCGTGAACAGGACCTGCTCCCTATGTAGATATGAAGGACTCATTCTAAGACAACAAAAACATAATGATTCTTAGTTTCTGGTGATTTGACATTAATGAAAACATAGCTATGGAATATTATATTCCATTTCTGCTAATAGATCCATCAAAATGTTATGCACTGTTCTTTTATATGTATTTTCTGTGGTATTTAGTACAACTTGCATCCCGTTCAATCATCTACAAGAGGATAGAAGATTATTTTCAGAAAAAGTATATACACACACATATACGTACATACACACACATCAGGTCAGTTCAGGCCCATAGCCAATAGGGAGGCACTGGGTTGCAATGCCCAAGAAGTTTCCTCTGGCTATACAGGCTGGGTCAGTTGTGGTCGCCATCCTGTCAGTGGTCAGACTGAAGGTTGGCTGGATCGCACCTCATCACAGAGTGAAAGGAGTGACCTCATCAAGCAGGGACAGGGAAAGGGGAAGGCTTCGAGCTGGACTGGGGTGTAACCTCATCAAACGTGAACAGACAGTGCAGACATGATAGATGTCAACACTGAAGATGTGTGTCAGCGTGTCTGAGTATGTGTGTGCACACAATTTCCATTCAGTCAATGGTCATGTACTCTGCTGCAGCCAAATACTGTGTGAGCACACAGAAACACGTGTATCCTCCCAGTTCAAGCGAGGCGTCCTCTCCGGCTTCCATTCTACAGCTGAGATGTCTCTCTCACAGTCGGTCTCACGCACAGAAACGGCATATTTTTTTATGTCTGGGAAAAAGCACAACAATAAACTGTCTATCCCTCCACCTGTTTTTGAACACATCTTCAATTTGTGTGGTAAAACGTCAAAATGCCAAAAATTTAGTGGGAAAATGTTTTAGGTTTTAACACTGGGTGGTGGAAAAGAGATGATGCCACGGAAGAAGAAGACAGAGGGACAGACAGACAGTCGCACGACAATGTGTATAATCAGCACAATGCTAAAACGTACGATAAGAATGCAGTTTTTGCTTTTGGCTTGAAAATTGTCTTCCAAATAAAGCAGTCTGCCCTGACCATGCATCTGCGTAAATATGCTACGCTCAGAGCGAGTGACATAGAATATAAAGTCAGCTTATGGCAGGCGAGACAGGAGGTGGATGGGTCCAACAAACACAGGTCTTTCAACCAGTTCACCAGTGTTCAAGAACTGTATCTTCTAAGTTACGTTAGTAACGTTTGTGATGTGTTTTCCGTACTTCTGTCACATTTTTTTCCCCATACATATTGTACAAGGATGCAGATATCGGGCCGATACTAGTTCAAAAAGCTGGATCGGATATCGCTGACTGTGGGGCCAATCTATTCTGTTTGTATACTACAGTAAATACTGTATATTATATACTTTAATCTTAATTCCTTTTTAAATTTTGACCAATTTGTCGCTGCATTATTAAGGTTCACACTTGAACTCTAATTCTTAGTTAGTTAGTGTTGTTGGTGTACGATTTATTATTTCAATCAACTCAATAAATATATCTCTATGTATTTATTAGTCACATTTTGTTTTACAAAGTTAGGAAAGCAATGTTTATGTCAACCCTGATGTTCTGTTACACATGATAGAACGATCCCTGTCATTTTATCACAGTGAATCATACAACTTTTTAATAAAACACTGGTATTATATCGGTACTTGGTATCGGCAGATACCTAAAGCCCAGGTATCACTATCACTATGGGACTGAATCGGTGCATTCCATTTTTCCGGATCACAACTAAACGCTTTTATTGCCTAAACCTAAGTGAGTTGTTGTTGCCCCCTGCTGGCATAGCACCTTCATAAACACGTGTAATATTCACACCTCAGTGAAGCAAAACGAGACACTGACACACTATCCTCTGGTGGACAGGTGGGTCTATTACATGCTTTAGCATTGGGTTGGACAGACAGAGAAGTAGCGTGTTTGGGAATCTAACAATACAACATAAATAGTTGAATCATTTTATCACCACGACACTATTTTATTACATTCTCTTGACCTTATGATCGCTCTGAACCTCACTGCTGCCATTGCGCTCCCTTCCTCTCCTTCCCTCCCTCCTTCTCATCCTCAGGTTTTGATATATTCCCAGGGATAAATTAGAACTGGGATGTAATTATACACAGAGTGAGTTTTGCCTGGTTAAGAAAGCACTGAGTGTGAGTGTGTGTGTGTGTGTGTGAAGGATATGTCTCGCAGCCTGTGTGTCTGTATAAAGCAGTGTTTTGTATTGAAATAGGTGACTTCGGAGAGGTGCGCTCCTTTAATTACGCCGCTCTCAAACAGAACATGAGTGGGCTATTCCACCGGGATTAGTCCTCTCTCAATGCTGTCTCTTTGTTAACGCAACACACACATAACACACACGCATACTCAGACACAAATGTATGCCTGCCAAAAAAGCCCCTCTCTCCAATAGTTCAACACTCAATTTATTCAAACAGAGGTGCAAGCCAAGTGAATAATTCCACTACTAATAAAGACGGTGAGAGAGAGAGTGCGTACAGAGGAGATGAAGGGGGAAAAGGGATTAAACAGCAAAGGTAGAAGAAGGGGGAGTAAAGGGTTGAGAGGAAAAGTAAGCCTACAGAAAAGAATATATGATTTTCAAGGACAACAAAATGTGAAATCTGACCTCAACATCACTTGGCAGCTTCTGGTGAGCATGTATATTTGATTTGCACCAGTTGTGTTTGTACGTGTGGATTACAAATATGAATTTAACAGTGGGTAAACGTTAAATAGACGTCGTTAATGTTTCAACAAACAAGCTATCAGTCGATTAAAATATTTAACCTTGATTAATTGCAAATTAATCACACATTTTGTTTATTTTTTTAAAAATGTATTTTAAAGGAAGATTTGTCAAGTATTTAATACTCTTATCAACATGGGAGTGGACAAATGAGCTTGCTTTATGCAAATGTATGTATATATTTATTATTGGAAATTAACAACAAAACAATGACAGATGTTGTCCATAAACCCTCACAGGTAGTGCATTTGCCATGAAAATTTACTCAAATCATAACATGACAAACTGCAGCCCAATAGGGAGCTGTCAGTGTGTCAGAGTGCTGACTTGACAATGACTTGCCCCAAACTGATCATCCTGATCATCCAACTTGATCATCATAAAGTGGACATGTCTGTAAAGAGGAGACTTGTGGGTACCCATAGAGCCCAGTTTCATTCACATATCTTGAGGTCAGAGGTCAAGGTAACAGGATGATAGTATTTCCTCACCAAGTAGTCTAGTATAACATGGTTAATACCAATGGATTCCTTATGTTTTCTAATTTCACATGATGTCATATGATTCACTCTACCTCCGAAATATTGATTGCAATAATGTGTTAAAGAAACGAGTGGCATTAAAACAATTTGCTTCATCGCGTTATTATCATGTTATTATCTTTGACATGAGGTGCACTTGTCACCGTTCTGGAGCTTTCAATCATATCACAATCGTCCTCAGCAGATAGATTCTGCCTAGATGTCAGCGACTGCTATTTCAGTCTTTCCAACAAGCACCAGCTCTGGTTTGATCACAATAAAAACTTATTTCACTGAGATGTGAAAATATTCCGGCGCTACACGTTATCTGTCTCTCTCTGCCTGCTGAACGGCTTTCGTTTTTCAGAGGCAGATCATTAAATTAACAAAATAAAAAGAAAAATGTACTCGGCCAGTCGCCTATAGCTGATATATTCTTCCAATCACCCAACCCTACTACACACATTGACACAAATTATGTTAAAGACATCACAAAAAGCAATTTTCATTTTCATTGTAATGATATTATTAAAAAGAGGAAAACAAAGGTCTCTGGACCTACATTAGAAATAGCCTCCCTTCATTCAAAGTTCAGGTTTTCCTGCTGCTACACATACGACTGTCTGTGCTGTAAGATGGTGAAAATGAGTTCATTTGTTATACTAGATGGATGATGTTATTGCATCCACAGAGTAAAGGGGACTACAATAGTCCACACTGCAAGACACACAGAACATAAACACAGTCCACTTCATCTGTGTCTGTGTCTAATGACGTGTGTGAGTAATTACTTTAAAGTCAATGTGTGCGGGTGTTTAAGTGTCTGTGCTCATGTATGTTTTTATCTGAGCCTTTGTCCATGTCTGTGTCTGCAATGAGTGTGTTTAATGGTGTGTGTGGAAATAATCACTTAATCGTTGCGCTGCCTCCATTTGAGAGGTGTGTGTGTGTATGTGTGTGTGTGTGTGTGTGTGTGTGTTTTCACTGTGAAATAAGATGAAAGATGCAGACATACTGTAAGTGGGAAGGTCTGGAAAAGGAGGGAGAGTTAAAATAGTGAGAATGATTGGGGAGAGGAAGGGAAGAGAGGGATTGAAGAGGTAGAGAAAGGGGAACAGAGACTGAGGGAGTACACAGGTGGAAAGAAAGACCTCCACCCTTTATCTCTCTCTCTCTAATTCTCCACAATAACCCTTCCTTCCAGTGTTGCGCTCGAAACCGTCGGCCTGTGAATTTATAGTTGGCCCAATGATTGCTTCTCGGGCCATGATGGCTGTAAATTGCTTTGCCATTTGGTAAATGTTGGCAGTTAGAAGGTATACAAGTAATTATTTCCGCTTGTGCTGATTGAGACATAATTCCAAGACGAGGCCCTGGAAAAATGACAGCATTTTGAAACAACTCTGTTTTAATTTCCCAGCATTCCTAATTAGAATCTGTATGAACGCGGGGAGTTTTTTTATGTGGTTTCCTCCAATGGGGCCAGAAATAATTAAACTGTCAAGGGGAAATAAATACGTATAAACAAGGCATAATTTTTACAGCACGCAGCACCTTGTCAGGCCATGACTTTTTGTGAAGAAAAACAATGCAGGGAACAATGCAGGGGCATAGAGGACGCACTGAAAAAGCACACACATACACACACACACACACACACACACACACACACACACACACACACACAACACACACACACAGTATCTATAAATATGACCCACTCTTTCATATCATACTGTTTTGTCACAAAAGGACATTGTTGTCCCACTTTATCCCTCTGTCAGTCTGGAGTTTGTGCTAAAAAGTTCAGGAGCTCTTTTGAGAGACAATGAACTTTTGGAAATAAAATGAAGTTAAAATGATCAGTTTCAATCCTTAAAGTTTAACTAATATTTCCTATAACCAATGATAAAGGTTGGAAAGGTAAGCCCACAGAAAAAAAAATACAATTTTCCTGGGTTCCCACAGAACCCATTTTCATTAAAATATTTTGAGGTCAGAGGTCAAGAGACCCCTTTAAAAATGGCTGACAGTATTTCCTCGCCAAAATTTAGTGCAAGTTTGGAGTGGTATCTAACCTCCTTTGCAACAAGCTAGTATAACACAGTTGATACCAATGGATTTCTTTAGTTTTCTAGTTTCATATGATGTCCTTTGATTCACCTTAACTTTAAAACTGAGCCTGCTACAACCTCTAAAAGCGCCAGCACCAGTGTTTGTGATAAAATTGTACTTTTGATACAGTATCGAAGATCTTACTATCTTACATAGCAACAAGTGATGTTGCCATGTTCGCAGATTTCAGCAATTACTTTTGTGGGTATAATCAGGACTCAACACTTACTTTTAAAAGTGGTTGCCACGCGAGCAACCAGGTATCAGCTTTTGGTTGCCTAAACTGAAAATATGTTTGCCATTTTACTCACCTTATATTTTGGGTAATTAAGATACTGCACAGTTAAACAGTATGTGAGCTTAATTATAAATATGTGATCATAAATACTAGCCATGTGGGATACTTCCAAGACTTAACAAAGGTCACAGGTTCGGGGCCCTTTGGTGTGGAGTTGGACTTTTGATCGGGTTCTCTGGCTTCCTCCCACAGTCCAAAGACATGCAGGTTAAATGATGACTCTAAAGTCCCCGTAGCTGTGAATGTGAGCGTGTATGGTTTTCTGTCATAATTTGACCTTATTTTGATTTTGAGGTGTCCTGTTAACAGTCTTACAGATGTCTCTTTTAAAATGGTCTATTTGGAAAAGGTTTTTTGGGGAGAAGTGGCCACTGGAAGAAATGGGAAGCAAAGCTGAGCGTGGCACTGTATCCAGGTCTTATTATACATACATGGAGTAAACACACCAGTGTATGTGCAGCTTTGTCATGTGCAGTGCTATCACATGCAGTGGCTGGTTCCAGTTCTGACTGTAACAGCAATATTTAAATATCAATAATGCAACAAATGCTAAAATGTTCTATATTTTGAGTGCGCATTATGCTGTCTGCTGTTTTATATAAGTTAAAAAGGCCCGATTGCCAATTTCTCAAAATGGTTTCCATTGGCAATGTGGCAACCCTTACTGCTGAGCCCTGCCAGTATCATCATAACTGAAAGACCCCACCAGTTAGCCATAATATTAGGTCAGCATGGGCACCCTGACCAGTCTGCAGCCCCATATACAACAAACTGTGACGAACAGTGTGTCCCGACACCTTTCTATCGGAACCAGTATTAACTTTTTCAGCAGTTTAAGCTACAGTAGCTCTTCTATGGGATCAGACAACATGCGCCAGCCTTCACTCCCCATATGCATCGGTGAGCCTTGACCGCTCATAACCCTGTTGCCAGTTCACAGATTTCCTTCCTTGGACCACTTTTGGTAGATCCTGACCACTGCAGACCGGGAACATCCCACAAGAGCTGTAGTTGAGATGCTCTGACCCAGTTGTCAAGCATCACAATCTGGCCCTTGTCAAAGTCGCTCACATCCTTACGCTTGCCCTTCTTTTCTGCTTCCAACACATCAATGACACAATGTTCACTTGCTGCCTAATATATCCCATCCACTGCCAGGTACCATTGTAATGAGATTATCAACATTATTTGCGTCACCTGTCAGTGGTCATAATGTTAATCAGTGTATGTTTTCTTTAACAGTGAGCTTAGCCTGCTGCCCCCAAGGCCTGGATCGGAATATGGATGGATCAATGAGTGTGTGGGGTGCTACATATGTGAGAAATGGATTACTATTTATGACCTTCTTATCATAATATCTAGTAAGAGCTATGCCCTGAAAAACAACCACGAAGTATGACTGCTTCAGCAGAAAAAAAATCACGCCACAAATTGAAAGATACAGCACTAGCACAACGTCTGCCATTCAACCACCAGACAGCCAGCGAGAAAGATTTCCTCTTATAATCAACATTTGAGACACTGAACACCATTTCAGTGACAGCCACAAAGATTTTTGCAGCAAATTACAAAATGAATGAACACTTCCTGTTCAGCACTGTGAATCCACAACAGCAGCTACAAGACCAGCAGGGTAATAACAGCCTGATCTTTAACACAGGCAACAAAACACACAGTATTCTAATTTGACATAAATACTGTATTACAGCAATTTACAGAAGTAACCTTTTCAAAAGACAACCCTGTATTGTACACCAACAGTCACCCGAGTCACCCTGCCAGTCCTTAAGAGTTGGTAACACTGGGTGGATTAGAGACTATGGATCTCTTGTGCAGGCTCAGAGTGAGTGCACACTGATAGGGAGAGCTAATGGAGATGCATTCGAACTAGACTTACTCAATTACAATCTGACATCAGCTTGTAGACCCCAGCTTTGCCTGAATACACACAAACACACTCACACACACACAGCAAGCGGTTACAGCCTAAATGAATCTCGTAACACAGCAGATATCATCAGGCTCTCAATGAAAGTGGTATCAGACAGAAAGTGTATATTCTGGTGTAACCTGGTAATTCCATTTACTACCAAGCATTTAGCTGACATCTTCAGCTCGTATGTGAAACAATAAATTGGACAAATTGCTTAAAATCCTTTTTTTTTTTTTTTTTTTTGGCCAACCACACAAGCAACCAGATAAGACAAATGCAAGAACCCCCACACCAGCAAAGGTATGGTGGCCTGTATAGGCTGATGATACAGGAAGGTCCTGATGAGATCTGTTCCCCTGCCAGCAAAGCTGAATGTGTTTCTACCTCATATAACACCAGATTCTTAAAGCAGTGCAAAGCATCCAAGTTGACTTCTGATACTCTTCTGAATCACCCCCGCCTACATAAACACAACCAAACTATGTTGTTGTGCTCTTTTATAAACAGGACTCCTTCACTTAGATTATTGACATATGTGTTGCAATGTGCTGATACATTTCCATGTCACCAGCATTAGCACTAGGTTCCTTTAAAAGTTTTAACTTATGTTATAGTGAAAATCTATAGGAACTGAGGTTGCTTATTTTGGAGACAAATAAATCAAAGGGACTTTTCCGCTTACACGTTAACATCCACTATTACAAGTCTGAGAGCCGAGCTTGAGCGTGCAGACATGTACATACACATGTATTCTACATGCCTCTGCAGACTAAGGTCAATGGTGCGCTCAGATACAAATGATTCTCATCTAATATTAATAGGATATGCTAAACGGTAACACGGAGGAAGCACAGAACAGAGCAGCATCTCTGACTGAGTGTGTGTATACATGCAAGTGTTTTCCTGCTGCGCAGAGAGATGAATGCCGCTGCGCCTGAAATAAAACTCAAGAATGATAATAGAACATATCATGTTAACAATCTGGTACAATTTAAGTATGCATTTTAACATATAAACAGTTCAGCCAACCAATAATAACACTGTCCTCACTGGAGAAACAACAGTACTAAATGTGTGTTCAAACAGTTAAAACAATCTTAAAACATAAATGAAATGTTTGAGGGTAAGTCTTGATAGGTCTATTGTCATCTTTCCCATGAATGCAGTAGGCAGCACTTCCTCTAAAAGTCACTAAATCTAGCGAGAAAGTCCCCAAGTTGCAAACACTGACAGTCAAGCCTCCCTCCAAAGACAGTCCCCCAAAATTCTCATTGTAAACATAAATACTGAACATGGCTATTGTTAGTATTCACAGCTGTCACAGCAGGAAGGCCATCCAGTCATTTCATTTTGGCTGAATGACAACAGTCATAGATACCGGATTTCTTTCTTTTTTTTTGTCGGAGCATTTGATTTAGTGATTGCTGTTGTTATGTAATGAGAATTTCAACGAATAGTACATTACCCACCCTAGCTTTAAGTTAACTGTCTAAACTATATTTTTTTTGTGTCAGATTTCAAAATAAGAGAATTATCTCAATTTGGGCTGTCCCGAATACCAGTTTTTGGGCTTTGAAGCTTCAGTGAGTCTTCATAGGTAGTCGAAGGTAGTTGAAGCGTCTGTTCTTCTGCCCGACTCCATCTCCCCTGTTTCAGTCCCCAGGACAGTGCCACTGCTATACTTCCGTACACACATGCACCTCTAAACACAACAAACACCAATAACGGTCTGAGAATAGCTAATGATAATTAATGTTGAATTTGAGTAATGAATAATGTTGTGCAATTATTAGGGATACACTGATCCAACTTTCTCAGCCCTGATACCGATAGCGAAACCTGGGCTTTGGGTATCATCCAATACAGATTACTGAGAGTAGTGAGATCATTCTTTTATTCTTTCAACACCGGGATTGACTTAAACATTGCTTTCCTAATGTCCATCCATCCATCGTCAACCGCTTATCCCGCTGGCATTGGATGAAGGTGGTACACCCTGGATAGGTCGCCAGTCCTTCGCAGGGCACATAGAGACAGACAACATATAGACACACGTATGGACAATTTAGAGTCATCAATTAACCTAAACAGCATGTCTTTGGACTGTGGGAGGAAGCCGGAGTACCCGGAGAAAACCCACGCTTACACGGGGAGAACATGCAAACTCCACACAGAAGAGTCCCAGGCCGGAACCTGCGACCCTCTTGCCGTGAGGCGAGAGTGCTAACCACTGCACCACCATGCAGCCAAACAAAATGTAACAAATAAACACCTAGATATTTTAATTGAATTGTATTTTATTATTATTTAATTACCAACAGCTTGGTAAAAATCTTCAAAATTAACAGGAATTACAAAAAAACTGTAAACCTTTTTTCACTTTTTGCAGCAACAAATTGGTCAAAACAAACAGGAATTCAAATTCCAGTATATAATGTAAATGGTGTAATATAGAGAACTGAAATGAATAGATTGGCTCCGATATCTATCGACCCAATATCTGGTCTGGTATTGATGCTTCCCTATAGGGAATATGCTTTATTTTATGGACTATTATGGGATTTAGTATATTGTCTATAAGGCAGCTATTGTACCACACATGCACTGCTGTTTTTGTGAAGGTGTTACTGTGTACTATTCAAAGATAACCATACTTGTATATAAGCATAATGTAATCAAGCAAGCCAAGTGTGCATGCTCCTCCTCTCCTGCCCACCTCTTTCAGTGTGTATGTAAGTGTGTGTGTGTGTGTGTGTGTGTGTGTGTGTGTGTGTGTGTGTGGAAAGAGAGAGAAACAGTCGTCCGTTCTTTGAAACAAAAACAACCACTTAGGCATGAACAGCAGCGCTTGGGAGACATCAATATTTCAGTCAGGTGTGTCGAGAAAAAGAGAGAGAGGGAGAGAGAGAAACATGAAAGCAGGAATGAGGGGGGGACCCTTACCATACTAAGGCATTCCCATGACTGACGGAGAGAGTAAGACTGTTTGTGTGTGTGTGTGTGTGTGTGTGTGTGTGTGTGTGTGTGAGTACATCCATGTGTGTGCCTGCCATTCCCCCATCCTCACCCCACCCCTACACTCACCATTGTGCGTACCACCTCTGTCACCTTTCCTCTAATCAGGAGTTTAAATCAATGACGTTGTCCAAAACTATAATTGCCACTCCTTAAACTGCTTCTCTCGCAATATGCTTTCACCGAGAAACCACTCGGCAGCAGAAATACGCCTCTGCGCGTGTCGGTGTGTGTGTATGTGTGAGCTGGATTAAGAGTATTTTCTCATTACGGCAGTGTCTGAACGAGTAGAAAGTGCTTCTCACATTGTTTTACAGCATCCTCAAAGCTCAAAGCTCAGCACTAAGCAGCATAATATCCTGTAGTCCCACACAGATGCCTTAGCCTCAAACTCTGTCGTCACACATTGCTCGTGAGCCTCATTGGACGTCTTTCATCAAACTTTTTAAGAATGAATTATTCCTATGCAATCACACATACACAAAAAAAAGTTTCTGAGAAAGATTTGTTGGGGCATTGTACTTAAATTCAGAACTGGTCTTTGTCTAGACATCATTCACGGATACGGCTCGTCATCCAAGGCACATGGTAAACGAGCTGCCTCCAAAGCGAGCTACCATGTAAGCCACTGGTCTGACCATCGGGAGCAACTGAGGTTCAGTGTCTTGTAGGAATATTAATAATTACCCACTTCACCGTTAACCAACGTTAAAAATGTTAACTGATTACCACTATCGGTTAAATGGTTCAAAGAAATACTGTATATGAAATCAATTAAAAAGCTGAGCAAAACTCAGAGGAGCGGATTGTCACTTAAAGGACAATAGCTGGTCCATCTTAACAGCTCACCTTAAGAGAGTCTCAGCCCGAGTTAAAGAAACAGGAAGTTCGCTCAGGTCTTGAGCAGAGGACAAATAAACTGTAAACACACTGCTAAATCTATAACGGCACCGAAAACCCCACACTCACCGCCGCCACACATAAACGGTCTGCCAGACACTTGCTACCATTATGCCGGGCAGACAGACCGTGTGTGTGTGTGACAACGGCGGGCATGAAACATCCAGCAATGCTACAGCTATTAACATAGCATAAACACACACACGGTCTGTCGAAACAATCGCTATCGCCAGGCAGACACACAGCTGACAACTTTGCAGCTAATCTAAAGAAGTGAAAGGGGTATAAATGGTGTGGTGGAGACTTACAGGGAAAGTGGCTGCATGTGTCCTCAACAATATATGCATAATAATCGGTTAATGATGGTTGGTTATTGGTTAAAAAAATTAATCTAAATTAGCATCCCTAGTGCTCAAGAAGACTGTGGACAAGAGGAGCTGGGGATTGTACTGCCAACCCTATGATTCATGGAAGACCTGCGCTACCTGCTTTTATGAATGCTGCCCATGTGAACAACTGCAACACTACAACACTTTCCATCTGTACACACGCTAAAGGTGTGGAAGAAATGGGTATGACACATTTTGAGGCAAAGCTGGAGCTGTATTACAGAAACTTTTTTAGACAAATTTTAAATTTGTTTTTCCAAACTCAGACCAGACAGTGTTTGAGTTACAAAGCTTCTCTAATACAGCTCCTATTCCAGCATACATTTGAGTCCACTGAGTCCTACTCTGTTAACTGTGGTTACATTGATCTGCAAATGGTGTATGTGCCTTTGTACCCACTTTGGCAATGGTAACTCCAGTCCAATCCAAATCCAACCCGCTCTAATGTCTGATATGCGGTAGGGAAAACACTAAACTGTTGTTATTACGGTTGCTGTTTCAATGTGAAGACCAGACTTGCTCCAGAGATTCTGAGACTGGCAACTACCCTGTTACTGTGTGTGTGTGTGTGTATGAGTGTGTGTGTGTTCGGACTTTAGCTGCCAGTCAGTGTTAACCTTGGCTGATGTTCCATTAACCAGAGACAGGAGTTTCCTTAACCTGACAACGCACTGACAACAGGAAAACACAAACAAACACACACACGCACACGCGCGCGCGCGCACACACACACACACACACACACACACACACACACACACACACACACACACACACACACACACTTCTGTAACATGCACAGACCCAAAGTGTTTGTCAGGCAAATAAAACAACACTAACTACTTGCACCTCAATAGAAATGGACCCGAATGGATGGATGGATGGATAGATGGATGGATAGATGGATAGATGGATGGATAGATGGATAGATGGATGGATAGAGGAGCTGAAAGATGAGAATGACAATAGTGGCCAGATGCCTGATTCTTCCTGCCTGTCTAACAAAAAGGACAGAGAGCTAGAAGGAGATGTAGCGAGAGACAACCGGCAAGACAGTGACAGAGGGAGTGAGAGAGAGAGAGAAAGCACGGTGGAAAGAAAGATGGAAATAGAGATGGAAAGAGAGATGTCTGGTTAACAAGGTGCTGAGCACGACAAGCCCTGGGGAGTCCACGCTCCCTTACCCTCTAAGATTAGATATCTTTCTTTCTGTCGATCCCACTCTCTCTCTTGTTGCGACACAAGGGGAACATGCCACTATCACAGGGGGACGCCCGGGAACCATCGCTGCACCCCCCCAACCCCCCTGTCTGATATAAAATCGCTCTTCTTCTCTCATCCCTTGTCATTCTCTTGTCACCCTCCCTTTATTTTAACATTTCATGCATTTGTACTGCTGTTTTACGGAAATTAAATATTAGATGTGGGAAAAAAAACAATTCGTATTGCATTTTTTTTAATGATCCTGAAACAGATTTTTTTAATGCCTGAATTGATTTATTTGCTTTATATGAGTCTACGTGGAGGTAATAGTAATTTACCACTTTTACTGTTGTAGTCTGAGTGACGTGACATCATATCCGTTCCATATCTGTCGATCAAAACAAACTACAGTTGGCCGCAGTGAGCCGAGATGGGTCTGCGTGGATACAACCTGCACCCTCACATTTTAAATCAGAAAGGGGCTGACCATGGATGTATAAAGAGAATGGAGATGATGGGTAAGCTTGCGATGGATGAAGTTAGTTAAGTATACATGTGTGACTACGTTTTCAAAATAAGGCATTAACAAAGGGAACTGTATTTGCAAAAGACATAAATGGATAAAGGGGCTGCACGGTGGTGCAGTGGTTAGCGCTGTTGCCTCACAGCAAGAGGGTCGCAAGTTCGACTCCGGCTTGGGACTCTTCTGTGTGGAGTTTGCATGTTCTCCCCGTGTAAGCGTGGGTTCTCTCCGGGTACTCCGGCTTCCTCCCACAGTCCAAAGACATGCTGTTTAGGTTAATTGATTACTCTAAATTGCCCGTAGGTGTGGATGTGAGCGTGAATGGTTGTCTGTCTATATGTTGTCTGTCTCTATGTGCCCTGCGATGGACTGGTGACCTGTCCAGGGTGAACCCCGCCTTCACCCTATGCCAGCTGGGATCGGCTCCAGCCTCCCCGCGACCCCTAACGGGATAAGCGGTTGATGATGGATGGATGGATGGATGGATAAATAGATAAATGGATTGATTATATTCTCTAGAAGTATAAAACATTACATGCCCCTTAAAAATATGACCAAAATACCACTAACTTGTGAAGGAAATGTGTTTATTCTTTGATTATTAGGTTGCTGACAGAAAATTAATAATTCCTCACAATGACTGATATATTTAAAAAAAGATATTCCTTTATTAGACCAACTGGTTGCTGGAGAGGTGCCAGTTTACCTCTTGGGCACTGCCGAGGTGCCCCTGAGCAAGGCACCGAACCCCCAACTGCTCTGGGCGCTTGTCAGGAGCAGCCCCATCACTCTGACATCTCTCCATTGACGCATGTATATGTACTGTGTGAACAACAGAGTGTAAAACTGAATTTCCCCACTGTGGGACTAATAAAGGAATATTTGACTTCAGGACATCTCTGACTGCATACATGCTGAAAATCAGACATTTTTACTGTATCAATTTCGATATTACCAAAATAAAGGCCCCCAGAAGTGTACGATTTCACTTTTTCCCAGGGTCCATACTGATGTCACAAGTCTGAGGTGTCATCTGCTGTACAGATTGTAAAGCCATTTGAGGCAGACTTGATTTTGTCATGTGACCTAACTTGACTAGACCAATCAACATGTGAAGTGAATCCAAGTGACTCGCTGTTAGCTCTGGTGCTCACGTGGTGCTTAATAAGCATCGCAGAAGAAAAAATGTGCTTATCGGGCAAACCAAGGCATGAACAGTAGAGTGCAGGAAAAATGGCTTTTTACCATTTCTCTCTATTTAGGCCTGTTCATACTGACTGTATCTTCTATTGGGTCTATGTTGAACCTAGTCTGACTGTCCCTGGTTTCAAATTTGGTCACCTTTTTTGAAAATGACTTTATGTACATGGGGTTCTGGAGGGATCAGGCCCAACATTTTAAACACACACATCTGGCTCATAGTGTAGTAATATATGTATAAGCTCTTTCCTCCATCTCTACTATTCTCTACCCTGCTGTTCTTCTCTTTCCTCTTTCTTATAGCCTCTCTCTCCCCCTTCCTACTAACCCGTCTCTCTCTCTCTCAGTTGTTTGACACCTCTCTCCCACCTGAGCATCTCTATATGTCAGGACAAATTGGCTGAGACTCACATCTCCCTCACTCTCCCTCTCTCTGTCTGCTCACAACTCAACCGGAGAGAGAGAAAGAGAGAACAAGAGACAGAAAGAAAGAGAGAGAGAGATTGATAATGTGTGGAGAGTGGGGGAGGAGGAGCGATATGCATCGGAGGAAAGGCTTGGATGGTGAGGTTAAGAAAAAAACATGCTATGATGAAACATTAAAAAGAAGAGAGGGAAATAGTGACCAAAAGATGGAGAACAACACAAATTTTTCTTTCACTTGTGTCCCAATGGGATGAAAATTTCAGGTGTCTAGCGACTGTCTAACAGCAGTAGTGAGTTCCCATTAAAAGCTACTGAAATTCATGAAAACATTGGAAATGTTACCAAAAAAGTGTTCATTAAATAAAATGTTAATCAGATTTCTATCAACAGGAAAGCATTTCATGAACTGCTGGCCAAATTGCATGTTATTTTATTTGAGAGAAGTCCCTGGCAGTATTTTTAATATCAACTTAACGCTATACAAAACTATAAAGGATAGCTTATTTGACATGGTATGACCATGTGTTTTATAACATTTCGGATTGTCTAAAGCCACTTTTAAACACCTGTACACTTGTAAAACTGAACTAGAGCTGCAACTAACGGTTATTTTCACTGTCAATTAATTTGTTGATTATCTACTTGATTAATTGCTTAGTGGTTTGGTTCATAAAGTCTGGTGAAAAATGTCAGTCAGTGTCTCCCAAAACCCAAGATGACGTCCTTAAATGTCTTGTTTTGTCCACAGCTCAAAGATCTTCAGTTTACTGTCACAGAGGAGTAAAGACACAGAAAATATTCACATTTAAGAAGCTGGAATCAGAGAAATTTAACTTTTTTTTTTCCTTAAAAAACTCATAACGATCATATTTTAATAGTAATAAACAACTAGTCAATTAATCGCAGCAGGTCTAAACTGGACCAGCTGCTCTTATGCCCATTGGTGTATTGAGTCCATGCTTTGTCATTGTATACACCGTATGTTCATGACAAATAACAAAACAAGCTTAATGGGCAAACATTACATAGTTTTACCTGGTTAGCTGTTTATGCCGAGTTTTTCTAATGCTAAATTATGACATGACATCACTTCACTTCATCACTAAAATCAACAGTTGGCTGAGTTAAGTGCTTTCAAGTGTGTGTGTGTGTATGCAGGGAGTGTGTGTGCATGTATGGGTGAGTATGGGTATGTGCATTATGTGTGTACATGTGAAGAAGTAAATGTAGCTGTGATTTCACAAAACTGGAAAAAGCACTTGACTTCATGATTTCAGGTCTATTATTCATCCAAACTGAAGAACTCTCTCTCTCGCTCTCTCTCTCTCTCTGTCTCTCACACACACACACTCCGTGATATAAATTTTGGCTGTGCACATGTTGTCAAACAAACAATTCAAAACACAAGCACTGTTACAAACACACACAGATGTTATGTTCCCTCCCTTACTTTCTCCATCATGCTTTAACACACACACACACACACACACACACACACACACACACACACACATACACACAGTACAGAGGCCTATAGCATTGCGACAAAGAGATCAGAGAAACGGGCAGAAAATAATAGAATCTTCATCCCAGTAATCCATATTCATTCTTCTCATCCCTCCTCGCCTCATCCCTCCCTCCCTGCACGCAACGCTTCCCCGTATCTGACATTCAAATGAGTTGTCTTTTCTCCCTTGTTAGACACACACGCACGCACACACACACACACACACACACACACACACACATAAATGCATAAACATTCACTCTGTCTCACACACACACACACACACACACATGCATGCACACACACATGCACACACTCATCCTCTTTCTTGGATACTTTCTGCCCCGTTGCACCCGTGATGGCAAATTGAGCGCCTCCCGTCTCTCTCTTTCTCTCACTCACCCCCTCTCTGTTGACTCCTCTCATCTTTCCTCCATCTTCTTCTCTCTTCTGCCCCTCCACCTCCCTCCTAACCCCTCCAGACCCTCCTCCCTTTCTCTCCATCCTCTTCTTCTTCTTCTCTCTCTCTCTCTGATTTGACTACAGTGGCAGGTAGGGTTGGATCACAAACCAATGAAGGGAGGGAAAAAGCCTTTATGTGGTGAAGGGGTGCGTGTCTGACACACACTTAAGACATCTCACTCACTCACCGCAATACATTACCAGAGGAGAGGAAGAGAAAGAGTTTCTCTGTGGGGAAATCCTACAGGGAATTTTAATTTGAAAAATATAGGAATATTTCATTTTTTTCTGCTATGTTGCTGCTGTGTTTAAATATTCTTACATCTATCTATCTATCTATCTATCTATCTATCTATCTATCTATCTATCTATCTATCTTTTTTTTTATCTGTCTTCCTTTGCTCTCTGTCAGACTGTCGTGGTCCTATTAGTGGAAGATGGAGGTGTGATCATGGTTACTGTGTGCTAACAGGGAGCGTGCTGCCATGGATGACAAATATTACACACACACGCACACACACACACACACACACACACACACACACACACACACACACACACACACACACACACACACACACAGAAGACAGCCATGCAAGGAAAAAACACTTGGTAGATTTCATCACTGCTCGTAATTATGATCCTGTCAAGTCCACAACATGGCAATCCATAACGACACACACACATGCGCACACACACAAATGCGCACACACACACACACACACAATGCAGCAACACATAAACATTGGACATATCTATTCATATGTTCTCATACACACTCTCGTACACAATCAAATATCCATACCGGCCAACATATGTATTTTAAGAAACGCTACATAGACATAACAGTTCACACACAAACAAAATCTTGCAGAAGATACACAAACACAGTGCCAAAAACATACACAGAGATGAGCTGTTCTGATATCATTTAAAGGAAGAAACAGGCAGGGTGTATGAAAAACTGTGGGTTGCAAACACTTTAACAAAAACATGTGGTTCTAATGAAACTTGTGTACCAGGGATGTTAATAATGAATTGTTTAACTGCTACTTGCCATTAAGAATTTTTAATTGATTCATACTATCTAGAAATATTAAAAATCTATTTAAAATATGCGCAAAACTCAGAGGAGCGGCTCATCACTTTAAGGACAAAAGCTGGTCCACCTTAAGAGCAAGATACAGGAAGTTGGCTCCGGCCTGGAGCTGTAGCCTCGGACAATTTATTCACCGACAGATAAACTGCACACACACAGTTTGCTACAGATACATTCACAACTATAACGCCACCAACAAAGCCACGCTCACCGCCACCACACACACACCGTCTGTCAGACACTTGATAAAGTTACGCCGTGCTGACAGACCTTATGTGTCGGACACACGCAGCATTGTGGCTGCTACAGTAACTCTCCTGATGATGAACTGGGGTCTCGGTTGTGTGTTGTGCTCATACACTGCAGCTGGCGCACCGCTGCATGCAATGCACTAATACTGTCGGTTAACGATTAATAATCGGTTAACAAGGGTCGGTTATCGGTTTAAAAAAAAAAGAAATTCAATATTAGTAGTGTGTACGTGTGTGTACTGAGGTGACTGTGTGGACATGACGTGCGTGGCTGTGTGTGTTTGTGTTTTTAAGTGTGTTCATGTGTGAGTGCATGAGTGTGTTATGTGTGCCAATGTGTGTGCGTGATGACATCTCTGTCTCCAGTGTTGACACCTCATGTGTCAGGGGAACCTATTAGAGACCCTCGCAGCCTAACCCCACACCTGACCCCCACCCTGATGTATGAGTGTGTGTGTGTGTGTGTGTGTGTGTGTGTGTTTTTCTTGAGGCCATCTAACCCCAAATGTTGTTGATTTTCTTTTACTTTTCCTTATTAAAGATTCACGTCACCTATCACTGATATTTCTCTCCATAGTTTTAATAGAGGAATGGAGACATTTCCTAAAACCAACATCATTTACAGTTTCTATCCAGTATATATGTGTGTGTGTGTGTTATATTGTGTGTGTGCCCCAGAACTCCCAAACAAACCAGGGGGTCAGGCCTCTGGTTACCCCTGGATATCTGACCCCATTGCCCCATATAAATCTACTGGGCCATGCTGTGTGTGTTTTAGTGTGTATGAGGTTTGTGTAAGTACATGCCTTAACGTGTGTGTGTGAGAGACAGAAAGAGAGCGAGAGAGACCAAGCAATATTGTCCTCTGTCCATTGTTCCTTTCTTTTCGGTTTTCAACTCATGTTTTTACATTTTTATTTACCTTGTGAGTTTTTAAATCTACCTTTAATGATCTATCATCCTAAAAAGGTAATCAATGCCAATGTGGAAGTTTGATATAAATAATGTATCTTAATAAATATATGAACCTCAAATTACAAAATAAAAGTCAAAGGCCTTCCCAATTTGTTAATCCTCATCTGTTAACTGTAGTACAGCCTTTTCAGGGATTTACAAAAACACTTTACTTTATTGCCCTCAAATTAAAAGTAAATAAGAACAACAAACTAAATGATGAGTTGCATTTTATCAGTTAACAAATTATCTTCATGAATCCTCATGACAGTAATAAATGAAAACGTGGTTGTGTGTGTGTGTTTTTTCTTCTGCATATGTTTCTTTTCTCACGTTCCCTCCACTGCATGCTTTTCTTGTGAAGGTCACTGAAAAATAAATTCCAGTAAGGGGAAAGGCTTGTTGCTTGTATCTTTATGCAGCTGGCAGAGGAGACTAAACAGCACTTTTACCACGTGTAGATAGTGTGTAGGGCTTAATGTGTTGAATGTCAGTGGATATCAGGCGGCAGGTCTTGTGCTTCACTTTGCTATACACAGTCAACACTGCGTTTAACCCCTAAATGACATTGATCTCACACACACACACACACACACACACACACACACACACACACACACACTTCTTTAATGTGGACGAAATCAGGGAGAGAACTGAAATGTGTACATAAACTGCAAAAGATATGATTATAAAAGCTCACTTTTTGTAACTTATGTACTAAAATAATTGTGGTAAAACTAAATCTCTGTCATGCAGGCTCACTGTTACCCAACATGATCTTATAAGAAACATATGTAATAAGTTCCTTCTTGTATTTGTTAATTTGTGAAAGTCAAGTCCCTCCCAAACCACGGCACAAAAATACACTGGTCTCTTTACAATGGATACTCACTTCTTCAGTATTGTGTTTTTCCCATTTAAAAATATATTTATTCAGTTGTTTTATTAAGTGTTGTGGATCCCAAAAATTGATCTAAACCCTATATTCAGATTCAATTACTGTATGTAGGGCTGCAGCTACATTAACATTATTTTCAAAGATGATTAATGTGTTTATTATTTTCTTGATTTGGTTGTTTGGTCGTCGTCAGAAAAAAGTCAATCTGTGACGACTGGGGAGACAGGCAGGCTTGGACTCAAGTGCAAGACTCAGAGAGCAGACGGCAGTGTCTTTATGGACAGAAAATGGGTCGGTACACAGGTTGGTAAAACGAGCAGGCAAACAAATCCAGAACGGCAGGCAAAAAGTCAGAGTCAAAAACAGGCAGATTAATCAGGAACAAATAGTCAAAAACATAAGGAAAATTGCTGGTACACTTCTGACTAGGGAACAAGACGAACTGGCACAGAAGGAAGGGGAGACACATTATATACAGTACCAGTGAGGGGAGTGACTAACGAGAAACAGGTGGACACTATCGGGGCGGGGAAGACGATCAGACGCAGGTGAGTGGAGACAAAAGTAGGTCAGTGGTGTCATTCATTCATTCATTCATTCAGGCAGGAAACACGAGGGCAGGAAGTGAAGTGCGAGAGGGGATGTTAGGATTTCACAATTACACAGGAAGTGAACACATAAAACATGAAAAGACAAGAAAACCCATCACCTAAGACCTGCTGGATGTTACACAATCAGTGTTTCCCAAAATATTCACAGTTGAGAAGCTGGAATTAGGAATGGGCCATGATTTTAGATTTGTGTGTGTGTGTGTGTGTGTGTGTGTGTGTGTGTGTGTGTGTACCGTGCCCCTTGTAGTTTCAGCAGTTAGATCAGTTCTTCCAGCAACGAAACATATCGTCATTCAAACCCGACAGAAACAGAAACAAAGTTAAACTCACCGAAACCGTCATGGTTTGTCTTTCCACCTGCCTCTTCCACTGTTCCAACAATATGGTTGAAAAATGAAATAAACTCTTAATCCACAGCGTCAGATGTGAAAATGTGCCGACCCACTCCGTTTTCCCCCACTTGTATCTCTAGGCCCCCAGTACGTTAGCATTTTACCATTATTATTACAAAAGGCAAAAAAGTACTCTAATTGATTTTGCACTCTACATTTAAGTGAACAACGACCAATGGAGCAGCACAAAGCAACCACCACCGACCTCAGGGAATCACTCAGGACATCCCCAAAACACTTTACCACTTCCAACCTGAGACTACCTTTCATCAAATCAACATTTGAAAGTGTCCAGCAGCAATTTTTCGCCATCCTTCCAAACCGCCTAAAAGAACTAACTCCCGAAATGAATGTGGACGGTCGCAAATTTAAAATCTTTGTTTTTCTACATTCTAATTTATGGATGCTAATTTTTAAAAAAATTCTTAACTGATAACTAATCCTTGTTAACTGATTATTAACTGTTAACCGACAAGATTTGTGCCTCGCATGCAGTATATAAGCACAACAGATGACTGAGTCAACAGTTCACCATCGGGAGAGTTACTATGGCAGCCACGGTGCTGCATTCACTGTCTCCAGGTCACTGTCTAGGAGCATTAGCAGCCACTGTGCTGTGTATAGTGTCGTGGAGAAGCAGCTACTTTCCCAGTAAAAATCTCCACCACACATTTAGTTTAGTTTAGGAGATTGTCAGCTGTGTGTGCCCAGATTAACGATAGCAATTGTCTGACAAACACTGTTTTTGTTTGTGCTACGTTAGCAGCTGCTTGCTGCTAGTGTTACTGGTGGCTTCATGTCTGCCACAACTTAACTTCAGCGAGTTTCTGACAGATCGTGTGTGTGTGTGGCGGCAGTGTGTATACAGTTTATTTGTCTGTGAATAAATGCTACGAGGCTACAAACTACAACACCTCATCTGGATGTCCCAAGCCAACTTCCTGTATCTGCGCTGGCTCTCTCTTAAGGTGGACCATCTCTTCTACTTAAAGTGACGAGCTGCTCCTCTGAGTTTTTCCTCAGCTTTATAATAATTTATTAATATTGCTTTTAAATATTTAACCGATAGCGTTAATCGGTTAAAATGGTTAATGTTGGTTATAGGTTAAATGTTTAATTATTCACATTCTCACTCCCAGATGATATTTTCTTCAGCCCCGGGATGACGGGACGTCCTTATACTCAAGCCCTAAAAGGGTTGCTTTTCTACACATGACTGTGAGGTAAAATGACATAGACAGAATTATAGAACAGCTGCCGTTTTTGCCTCTGTTATTATAGCAGCACCTGATGGATTTGTAAAACATCAGTGATGCCACTAAGCAGCGTGAACGTACAATGTCCAGGATCCAATCTCCTGTCTGTCGTTCCAAACATGTCCAGCTCATGACTTCCCAAACTTGCATGCCCACTGTTTTGCTACTTCGTTTCCTCTACCCCGTCTTCTTTAAGCCCTCTCCCACAATCCTTTGTCCTCTTTCCACGTCTCTCTCATTCATATTTGTTTGTGTACTCACTCTTTCCCTAGCTAACCCTGATCTCCTCTCCTCCATCACTTCCAAACTAATTCACTCCCACCCTCTCTCCTGTCCCCTCTGTCTCTACCCTGTTCCCCATTTCCCTCCCTCACACACACACACACACACACACACACACACACACACACACACACACTTCTCTCTCTCCCTCTCTCCAAACTCGGTGAAGCACAACTAAGCCGGGGGTTTGAGTCCCAATGAGAGCGGTTAGGGCAATCAGTGCTTTTCACACCCTCTGATGTTCTTAAAAGGTGGAGGGATCAGACGCCCCTGCTGTACTGCTGCACTTCACTGACACACCACACACACGCACACACACACACGCACACACACGCACACACACACACACACACACACACACACACACACACACACACACACACACACACACACACACACACACACACACACACACACACAAACTCGCAGAAACCAACTCACATGCTTACATACACAAATGATGGCACACATATGCACATACTGCCAACATGGTCAGACACACTAACAAATCCACACTCTCACACAGATATTCACTGGGACATCCCCTTGCGCTAAAATGAGCTGGTTACTTGAGTCAAAGTGACTGTACTGACATAAGACTGGAGACACACTGTGTCGGCGTCACACCAGCCCAGAAACACCACTTTTGCAACAGGATCTTGTCGACTGAAGGGAACTCTATTACATAGTTTATTAATTACCATTAACATTCACATTTGAGAACAAACAAAACTACGCAAGACCCACCCTCTCTATTTCTGTAATCCTACAGTGCTTAGAAGAAACAATTAACAGGCTGTATGCCTTTGCAGCTCTTGTGGCTACTGATGGGCTGTCAAAGAAGGCTGAATCAAGATGATAGAATGATAAGCTGTGATTCCTTTTATTTGCATATGAAGTACTTGGTAGATGTCGATCCTATAGAGATTTAACTTTGTGTTAAATTTGTCAGATTTAACGTGATAATTAACGTGTTAACGCAAATTCGTTTTCACGCCACTAATTTCTTTAATACATTAACGCAACTTGTGATTTTTAGGTTGTAGCAGGCTCAAAGATAGAGTGAGGTACTATATGAAACTAGAAAATCTAACGATTCCACTGGGACCAATCATGTCATAATAGCTTGTTGCAAAGGAGGTTAAATAATGCTCCTTTGATGAGGAAAAACTATCATGGCCATTTTCAAAGGTGTCCGTTGACCTCTGACCTCTAGCTATGTGACTGAAAATGAGTTCTGTGGGTCCCCACGAGTCTCCCCTTTACAGACATGCCCACTTTATGATAATCACATGTAGTTTGGGGTAAGTCATAGTGAAGTCAGCACACTGACACACTGACAGCTGTTGTTGCCTGTTGGGCTGCTGTTTGATCTGGCTGATGTTTTGATCAGATAAAAATCAATGTGATTAATTTCTGATTCCTAGTCCTAACAAAAATGTTTGAAAATAAACTGTACAGTATACAACTTTTATTTCCTGTCATCTGTATTCCTGAGCATGTCCATTTCCCCTCCACATGTATATGAAGAAGATAAGAACACTTTATGGGACTTTAAATGTTTGACTTTCTCACTTTGTTTTTATAAAGTAAAAAGTTTACAGTGGATCATAAGAATTAAAGGTTGGCTTTATAAAGAAAAACACACAGCTTCAAGTGTTAAACTTGATATAAAGGTACCCAAAACTGGCTAAAATACTCAGTCAAGTAATAACAACACTGACTAAACAGTGCATTAGAACAGATTAAATGCACTTAACATACAGTATACAAAGGAAGTGTGTGTGTGTGTGTGTCACCAGCATGGTTTCAAGTTAAAATGCTTAGAAATGGTCCTTGCTGGTGTATCATTCAGGTCTGTGGGATCAGGTGTGCATGATAGTGTGATATAGAATGCAGTTAGGAAACTGAATGTACAGCTCCACGTTCACCGTAATGCGGCAAAGAGCAGTGACGCTATCAATTTACACTGTAACGGACAACACAGTCACTTTGCACCAAAGTGAAAGACACCAACACACACACACTCACACATACACATACACACAGAGCACAGGCACAAAGTTCAGGGGGATTAATTCACTGCATCATGTCATCAATCCTACCTTACCCCCTACTGTCAGAGAGGAAGGAAAAATTTGTAAAAAAGGAAAACTGAAGCCCTTAATACTGAGCTAATATCTCCATCTTCTCGCTACCGCTTTCCCTCTTTCTCCTTTTTATTTTTACTCAATTTTCCCCTCTTTTTCCTCTCATCTACTTTCCTATCCTCTCTTCATCAATCTATCCTTTCCTGCAGCCTCGGCCAGCCCGCCTTGATGAGCGGAGGCTCTTAGTCACATTGAGGTCAGTCTGTACACACACACACACACACACACACACACACACACACATACGCACACACACACACACACACACACACACACACACACCTGCATACACAGGGAAGGGGTCATCCTGGCAGGGTTACTCTGCACAAAGTCAGCTTCCCATAATGTGGCTGCTGTCGCCTGCATCACACCCTCATGATCCAATTAGGAGCCTCGATTCCTCCAATCAGCTGCTGTGGCAACCAACGGGTAGATGGGCAGGCACAGGCAGGCGGGCAGCGCCAATCTCCTAAGTGCTTTTAAGGGATTAGAAGGTGGGTGGAAGTAGGGAGGGAGGGGAACACCTCTCTCTCTCTCTCCATCCTTGGGACTCTCATTTGGTTGCTGAGACCAGAGCACTACAATACATCTTTAACTGGCCTCACAAATTATTGCTGCACTTTCAAATACAAGTGGACGAAGTATGGGAGGAATGCTAAAGGAAAGGTAGGAAAGTGGTCACATAGAACAAGAACAAGTTAGGAAATAAAGAGAAAGGAAAAGAAGGAGCAGAGGGAGGAGGGAGGAATAATATACTTTCAGGCCCTAACATACCAAGCCGGTTAGGGTCTGTCGGCCTAGTTTTTGCAGTGTCTTCTGCACCGTCTGCCCATGTCTGGGGTTTTTTGGCCGATTCAGCATGTTGAATCATAGGCGGAGCTCGTCGGTGACAGAAATTGCTCTGATTGGCTGTTCAGCTTAAGTGAATCAGTGCACAAGAAGAAAAAAGGAAATGAGGAAAGCAAGCCAATGAGTAGAGTCAAGAGGAAAAACACAGGAGACTCTTCTCATTTTTGATCTTCATCACATCTGATCATTCCAATACACAGATATTTTCCCAATGACATTGTCATCTGGAATGAAGCTAAATGGTTAGTGAGAGTGGTATAAGAACGGCTGGCAAACTTTACCCTATATACGTATCATTACAGCGGCTTCCAACTGTCCTGCTGTCTTCCAACTTCCAGTTTCCCTTTTTGAATGATGAATACAGACTTCCACTGCCTGCTGGTGTGGAGAGTTATGTCATCTCAAGCTGGCGCAGAATGTACTTGCTAACTGGCCATCGGCTGTAGACTTTGCAGTGTGGTCAAGAGGCAACCCAGTGGTCGGCCTTCGTCGCTGCTAGTTCTTTAAGTCTGTTTGGTGAGTCTGGGACTGAGAGTGAGAGAGTACAAGCGTCACATGGAGAGACTGTGAGACGGGAACACAGAGGAAAAAGAAACAAGGGGATGGAGGAATGATGAAGCCTTAAAGACTCAAACCCACAGTACTTATTGACCTTTTATGACCTCTTCAGGCCTAAGGATGTATGCAGTAGGTCAGTATGGATGATATAATACACATTTTAAGGTACTGCAAAGTGCTAAGAATACATTTCAGGGGTATTTAGCTTCACGCAGTGAGTACACACGGTAATGTGTGCATGTGCATGCCTTTGCAGATTTACTTGTTAATCCATTAGTTTTTGCAAAAGTGAAACAGAGAGAGAGAGAGTGAGAACAAGGGAGAGAGAAAGAGATCTTGATAATGTTCAGACACCTGGCTGTAGTGAGGACCTGTTATCAGAGCTGCTAAATGGCAGAGAACACAGGAAACAACAAACACTGTAAATTACAGATATACTATCTACAGTATATCTACCTTTTGCTTATACAGTAATAACACTCACTAATTAGACACACACACACACACCACACACCCAGAAAAAAAAAAATACAAAAACACACACACATAGATCTTAAAAGATGCACATGGGAGCACAGACATACACGCATTGTAACAGACGAACATGCATGCACAGAGACATACACACCACACCTTTAGTTTGGCCTCATGCACCTCCAGTATTATCGGAGCAACCAGTCAAAGTATTAAATTGGCAGAAACGTTATCTTCAGTAAACCATTTAGTGAAGGCCTATATTTAGAAGAGAAGAATAGATGTTTGTTTAAAGGCTTTTAGCAGCCATTATCCACAGATCTCGTACACACACAAGAGTTGGGGGCATGTGTTTGAGGTAAAAATGTGTGTTATAATATCTTTACTCAAACATTTAATATCTAAAATTGTGATATAGACAAAATACCACCAGGCTTGTGCTTTTAGTGAGGTAGGCTTATCTACTGTATGTCAAGCATACACACAAACAAACAGGTAGGAAGCGTTAGACCAGTGAGGTGCTGATAATTTAAACCATAGCTGATAAAAGACTCAGTATTTTTATGTAATCTATGACCTCTGTTGAGATTTGCAGACGGCCAAATGCTACTACGCTGGCAGCACCTAAACCACTCCCTTCTGCTGAGCCTTGAGTTACGGTGGCCCATAGAGTTGATTCACTTAATCAAGTCACATTTCATAATACAGTGAGGTAAGCTGTCCAATTACAGCAGAGATCCAGCAGAAATGTCAAGTAGGTGTCATATCGTGCCATGCCAAATTCAGTAGAACAAGCATTGCTTCTCCTTTGGCTTGAGAAGTGCTTTGGCCTTCTTAAACTCATTGTATGACTTTAATTAGTGAGGGGACTTTCTCTGTTTTAATGCAAAAGGCTATATGCTAGAAAGTAAGCTTTATGCAAAGCCTTAAAGGGATAGTTCGGGTGTTTTGAATTTTTAGATTTATCCATAGTTGATGTATTACTTACAGTAGATGGAGGTCGGCACGACCCCGGGTTGGAGAAGCAAACAGCAGTACCGACACAGGAGAAAAGAGACACAGTGCTGTAGACGGGGACAGCAGAAAAATGTTTTTAGCCACTTAGAAAAGATTCACTTAGAATAACCTGATATCCGTTTAAGTGCTATATTTACAATATTTCCCTGTGAAGTGAAACACATCTATACTGTTTTGTCACCAGAGCCTCCTGGCTTTGGAGAAAGCATCGATAAGTTTCACTTTCAGTTCAGCTCCCAGATGGAAAGGAGAAGTAAAGGGATGTCTGACAGCAAGGTATAGCTGTGAAAATATTCAAAATATTTGAGATTTTCTTTCTGACTATTTCTAACTTCACTGACTATGGATAAATACCTCATATCACTTCAAAACATGTGAACCATCCCTTTAAAGCTTGGCATATTGTAAATTGTTACTGTGGTGAATGAAGTGTAAACAACACGATCAACTGCCTTTTGATATATTATATTAATACTGTGCTAGACTGGGACACTTCACGAGGAGGGAACAACTACAGACATTTTTGGATGCTATTTGAGTCATTGGAAGTCAGTCTAGTATGGCAGGTTCTACCACACAGACCCTGTGACCAGTGACATTACCGTCACCGTAGTAAGAAATGTGAATTGCAATTAATAACTAACACATTAATAATGTATTCATTCACTGGCAATGGTCAGCAAACAACCTGCATCATACTGTGTCAGTACTAACTGCCTGATAACTTTTATTTATGTCGTTTTTTTAAGGTCAGCATTGTTGTGTTGGTCTCTGTGTGTGTGTGTTTACCCACCACTGTGCAGGTTTTATCTTTCTCCTAAGCATTTTGCTTGAGGCGTCAGGACCTCAATTAAAACGAACTGCTTGTAGCAGTCATGAGCTCGACACACACGCGCACACACACACACCTCTCTCACACAGCACCTCTAAAGTATGAATATTTCACAATATCTAAGTCCTTTTACCTTGGAATGACCTGATTGTCCCACCCTGTGTGTGTGTGTGTCACTTCATTTCCATAGAGGTATGTGGAAGTGCATTCAATCTACTGCTCGAGCAAAGACATGGACACTAATACAGACACAGAGGACAATGACACAGAATATCCAGAACATTAATGCCCTTTTTGTTAGTTTTCACATCTTGGTGGCTTAGGGATGTAGCGGTTGTCCTATATTCACTTCACAGTGGGATGAAATATAACTCATAATATTAATCACACCACATTTCCTTCTGAACCACCCATGCTTTCTTTAACTAGTCCATAAATAGTATTTGATTTAAAAAAAATATGAAGGGCTTAAAATAAATCTCACGCATCTTCAGAGTTCCCTCTTGAAGACTGATTTACAATAAAATCAGTCTTTAAATGTACATTTCATCAATTAATAATTACCATAACTATGCATTTTACGTTACATGCCACTGGGCTGAATTTCACACAAGGGTCACTGGAGTGCTTTATGGCATAAAATGCACAAAAGAGGTCAGAATGTCTTGCATTTTCATAAAAAACAATAATCTCAGTATCTTAATTCAGCTTCAACTCTGTGATCAGCTTCAAAGGCGTGTCTTTGCACCCTCCCATGTTTTTCCAAAAGGCAGCTAAATCATAGGTGTTTCACACAGCTGTCACCTACTTTAATAGCTACAGCGAGTTCGTTAGCACACAAAACACATGCGGACGCACACACACAGGTAAAATGAGAGCAATAGGGGAATTGCTTTTTCTTGCTCCTTCTCCGTGGTCATTTAAGAGGCCCAGTTAAAAGTGTCTGAGAAAAAAAACGCTACCCACATTCTGTGTGCATTAATCACATGCGGCAGCCTCTCTCTTAGTTCTCAGCCTGGCATCAATTACCAGGCTTTTTAAACAAATTCTCCTTACAGAGGTGAGTTGTGGCATGCGCCAAAGAGCCAGGCAGGCAGTAAAGGAACATATAGGGTAAAAGGCACACGGTGTATTAGAGCTAGATCGGCTGTGTCTAGGACAGATGACTTTCTTCACTCTTCTGTAAAAGAAGCGTATTGTGGCTGGTCCTCACTTCCTTTTAGGGGATGTGTGTTATTAAGAAACACGTCCAAGTTTTGGTGAGAGTTAAGGTCAGACTGGTTAGTCCACTGTAATATTAACTAAACAATACTCAAATCCACTGTCCACTGTCCCCCACGGGGTGACAGGCAGGAGAGAGGAATTAGGTGAATCCGGGAAAAAAAAAAAATCCTCACAGTATGTGACTTGCTAATTTTATAAAGAATAATGAAGGAAAAGAGCATTACCCTGACAGACCTGACAACTCTTCTTCCTGTGTCCTCTCTCTCTCTCTCTCTCTCTCTCTCTCTCTCTCTCTCTACCCTGTGCTTGGCAAACACCTCTCTCTTGTGTTCACATGAAAGACAATTAGACCCAGCAACATCAAACCCTGCAATGACAGTTAGTGTCCACACACATAGAAGCACAATCCACCTCTCCTCTGCCAGACAGCTTTCTGTTCACCCTGAGAGAGGAGGAGGAGGAGGAGAGGAGAGGAGAGGAGAGGAGAGGAGAGGACAGGAGAGGAGAGGAGAGGAGGACGAGAGGAGGAGATGAGAGAGGAAGAGAGAAGTGGAGTGGAGCAGTGAGGACAGGAAAGGAGACAAGGAGATGAGAGTAGAAGAGTAGAGAGGAGAGGGGAGGGGAGAGGAGGAGAGGAGTGAGGAGTGGAGTGGAGAGGACAGGAGGGGGAGAGGACAGGAGAGGAAAGGAGGAGATGAGAGGAGAGGAAAAGAAAGGGGAGAAGCGGAGAGGAGAGGAATTTATTAACCTGATACCTGAAAATTAGAGGTAACTCCTCATTTATATCCCCAATATGAAGAAAAGGAGAGAGAGCAGGAGACAGTATATTTGGATAGATGTGTCTGTCTCTGCACATAGAGCACATATCACACGCCTCTATATGAGTGCATGTGTGTCTGTCTGCTTATAATCATCAGCTTTATCGATTAATGATTTCAATCACAACAAAATCGATCGAATATCAATCTATGCCGTTGCTTCAAGGGTCGGACACACTGCATGTATGAGCAGCGTGACGGCTACCTCGCTGAAGTGCTGCATCTCTCACGTGTGTGATGTCCACATTGACAGCGCTGTGACTGCCAGCCCTTTCTTTCTACAGAGAGTTTGCCTCTCATAGAGCTGTTTGACCTAGAGCTGTTCCAGATACCACTTTTTAGGCTTCGAAGCATGCACCTCCACACCTCTAACTAATGATAATTGTTGCTAAATAATTGCTGAATAATTGTCTGAATTATTTTTTATTTCATTGGGATTTATACATTATTATTACATACTTGTATATAAAAAATGCAAAAAATATGCATTCAAATACTGATTTGGAAGTTGATTATTAGGGCAAAAATTAAAGCTTTGAACCATTTGTGATAGCCCTATAATAACATTATAATTTACAACTTCTACAGTTTCATTATAGATGGAAAAAGGTTAAGAGGCATGTGCTTATTTATAAATATTAGTAATAACGGGTTAACGAAAAGCCTTTGCTCTATTAATTTATGTGAATTATAATTTTAATTATGGGAATTCTGTCCACAGAATGTATGCTTGAGGGTTTTTATTTTGAAACAAAAACAGGAAGTGCTTAGTTCAATGAGAGCATTTTTTTATGTCTGTGACATATTCTACAGATACGGACATTGAAACATTAGTAATGTTGCTGGTGTCATGTCAAAATACAGTCAAAAGATGAGTCATTTCACTCTTCTTTGCTTTGCTGTGAACTGCAGCTGGCACGTGGAAAATAGGTGAGATCTCTAAACTGTTGAAGAGACGCAGCTGACACAGAGCCAAGCTTCACCTGATCCACGCTGCTCTTGTGGGCTGTGCGGCGGCTCTAACTTGTTAACATGGGCGCTGAAATAAAAACCAAGAGGTTCTGCGACGCACACATGCTGCTCATGAGTTCTTTGTATCCTGGCCGTTATAACTGTTCTACTTTTTCTACTAAGTCATTAAACATTTTCTGTGCTGGGACACAGAGGGTACATAC
Source organism: Pterois miles (assembly GCA_947000775.1). Taxonomy (NCBI): domain Eukaryota; kingdom Metazoa; phylum Chordata; class Actinopteri; order Perciformes; family Scorpaenidae; genus Pterois; species Pterois miles. The sequence goes on along the minus strand of CAMQGK010000463.1, from coordinate 346,662 downwards.
TGCTGACCCCACGTCCCTGGTTCGAGTCCGGTTGAGGACTCTTTTTGCATGTTGTGTTACCCATCGCTTTCTCCTCTCGCATAACATCACCTCTTCAATATCTCTCTAAAGGCATGAAAATGTCAAAAAATACTGAGAAAGTGTCCATTAAAAAAAAGTCTATATGAATGAAAGAATACGTTAGTGAATGAATGGGTGAGCAAAGAGCTCACCTCTTACTATAGTAATCAGTCTATTGATTAAGTCAGCTTTTCTCATAGAATTGACCATTTCTTATAGATTATCAATACTTGGGCCACTTAGGCCATTTAGAGGTGACTAGGCAGCAAGAGCCCTGTTGCTGCTAATGAGCGTGGAATTGAGTCATATTTAGTGTGTGTGCGTGTGTTACAAGTGCTGCAAAAGTGTATTTTGAGTAGATAAAAAATGATCACATATTGATTTGCACAAATCATTGTCTTGTTCTCACATTAATAGTCAAAGTAAATGAATGTTTATTTCTTTGTGACTGTAATGCTGGAGCAGATCTGATTGTTAATCAAATGTGACAGTCAGAAAGACGGGGTAACACACTCACACACACACACACACATACACAGCTGAGTGGTGGGAAGGGAAGGGAAACCTGAGCTGGACCAGGAGTGGGATAACAGGAGTCCAGGAATAGTGGCAATCGATGGATGGATAGATGGGTAGATGGATGGATAGAGGGAAGGAGGGGATACGTGGTGATGGGGGAAAGTTGAAGGGAGAGATGAGTGGTCTCCTGGGTGGAGTGGTGATAGTCTTGCTGAGTGTCTGTGAGACCAAATCCTTTCCAAACTGAAGGGAGAAAGGTAGGAGGAGAGGAAGAACAGAATAGAAAGGAGAGGAAAAATGGGTAGGGGAGTTAAGAGGAGAGGAGAGTAGAAGAGAGGAAAGGAGAGGAGAGCAGAGGAGAGGACAGGAGATGAGAGGAGAGTAGAGGAGCAAAGAGTAGAAGAGAGGTAAGGAGAGGAGAGGAGAGAAATGAAACAAAACAGTACCACAATGATGAAGAGAGGAATAAATTGAAAAGAAAAGTGGAGGAATGCAGAAAGAGAAAGCATGGGAGGAGGAGATGAGAGGTTAAAGGCTGGAAGAGAAACAAGTTGTATGAAGCTGTGCTTGAAGTCGACAGTATTAGTCAACCTCAGCCTCTTTTCCAACAAGTCCCTCTAATTCAATCTAATTGGTCTAAAAAACATTATTTAGGATTGGTTTAAATTATTGCATACAATGACATTTGTAAGGGTAACATTTGTATTGTAAAATCAAAGTAAATACACAGTAAAATCATTTTACGTAAACATAAAGGCAAAAAGACGCTGCTGCCGAACGATGTGTATCAACACAGCTGCCACTATTATTTTCCATGTACACCCCCAACACCGTCAGTAGCTAGGCACACTTCACACCACTCTTATTCCCAGCCTTGCCGCTCCTGAAAAAATGCTTTTTTTTTTTTCACTTGCTTCCTGCTCGCTACATCCCGGCTACGTAGCAGCTCCACTTCCGATCTCCTCATTCACATCTTGCTGTTGCAGTTTCTCATGTATGTTAATGAATGGATGAGGAGAAACTGCTGCTGAGGTCAGCAAATATCCCGAGCTATACGGCCTCTTGTTGAGCATCATATGACGCACCGCAACGCTGCAGCGGCACAGTTTTCAGCTTAACACTTTGTCTGCTTAAAACATCTTAAAAATAGATATGATTGATGAACGGAAAAGATGTGAGAAGAAATGATGAAAGTGATTCTTGTTAGTAATTTCTGACCACAACCACACACACTCACACACACACACACACACACACACACACACACACACACACACACACACACACACACACACACACACACCTCTAGAATAGCTGTAAAAACAGGTATTGATGAGAAGGCCAAGTCAATGACCATCAGAGGAAAACAGAGACCGCCATTAGCCAGCCAGTCAATCGCTAAAGCATTCTGGGTAATTCTAGCACACACATACATCCAGACACAGGGATACACACATCGACAGCAAGAGGACACCCCTGAGGGGCATCTTAACCACATCCACACACACATTCACACAGAAATTAAGGCAGAACTGCATGTTATTGTCCCTGGTCCCTGCTCTGTCCCTTCCAGCTTTCTAGCTCCTTATTTTTCTCTTCATGTTCTCTATATTTGATTTATTCTACCTCTCATATTTACCTCTTTTTCTCTCTCTCACACCTCCTCTCTCTCTCGGGGGTAAAGTGGTGGTTGGTTGTTCCTAGGGGGTCTTAACCAACTCTCATTAGTGCAGCGCAGTAGTTTGTGTGTGTGTGTGTGTGTGTGTGTGTGTGTGTGTGTGTGTCAAGAGTGGTGGGGATGATTGTGCATTAGCCAGCCAGCTAATCAATGGGAAAAACCACTGAGCCTGGGTCCCTGATTCTGTTACCATCAGCGCTATTTATAGAGGAACACACATGTCCACATGCACAAAAAAAAAAAAAAAATCACAAATAGCCATATGCTACCTGTCACACACACGCGCGCACACACACACACACACACACACGCACACACACACACACACTGTTGATACAGAGTTTCAACAACAAACTCCTCTTCAACATGACAAGATTCAGGATGTATTACAGCAAAACTGTAACTATGAAAGCAGGAGATGTTTACAAGGAAAACAATGTCAATCATGCCGAATTCTTCGAAAAAAAAAAAAAAAAAAAAAAAAAAATTTCCCCTAGCGGGACTAATAAAGGACTATCTTCTTGACTATCTTCTTAGTTTGAGTTAAGTAGTAGCAGTAAAAACAATGTGAAGCAGTAGATAACAGCACTCTTATTACAACCACCAGATAATAGGTCATGTTTTCTTCTGTCTTTTCATTTTTATTATTATCACTTCCTTCTTTATTTTGAAATCACTAACCTTCCCTCTCCTTTCAAATTCACTGCGCTTCCTGCCCTCGTGTCTTCCCGCCCCCTGACCTACTTTCCATCAGTTCACCTGTGTCTGATTGTCAGCCCCGCCCCTGATTGTGTCCACCTGTGTCTTGTTACTTACTCCCTCACCAGTATTTAATGTGTCCTCCTATCCTCATGTTGCCAGTTTCTTGTTGATCATTGTTTTTCCTAGTGTCTGCTTTTCGTGAATGAATCTCTGCCTGTTTTTCGACCCTGGATCTGGTGGCGTTACAATTCTCTCAAGTTCAGTGACCACATGCAAACACTGACACAACATTACTGACTAAATTCCTGTCCTCCTCTTGGCAACATGTGTTTTCTTCATTTTGGCAGCAACCTGTAGATTGACAGGAGATTGTTGGCCTGGAGAATTAACTTTATTCAGATGTTTCTGGCCATATTCATATTCAACACACACTGACCCCATTTACACCTGTCATCAAAATGCATCTTGTATCCAGATTTTACCGAGGTTGTACTTAGATATTTAATTTGTTATTTTTTTGCCTGATATTAATATGTATCGCCAGTATCAACATTGAGATCCAATCCAAATCTGACCGCTCTGTCTGAAAGGGCTGAGAGGAAGTCTACTTTAGGGTTTAGTTTTCAGCCTCAAAACGCTGTCATTTAGGTGGAGAGGGCCCACAAACATGACTTTGAGGTACGCCTACATTTGCACACATAGACATAGTGGTGGCGGTTATCTCCCCGGTCAGTCCAGTGACTGGAGTGTGCTGCAAGTGGAGCCCGCACCAAAAAAGCCCAAAAAATTAGGTATGTCAACCCACATAGTTGTTTGGATTGAAAGTGCAACTGCATTTACACCTGTGTTCAGTGGGGACACAATGCGTCCTTGACCACCTCACCATCACAATCCATCCTCAGCTTGGGTTTTGGGTGGATTTACCAAAATGAATTTTAATACCATTTGTAAAGAGGGTCACTGTCTTTGCTCATTAAATTTTGCTTTCCTAACATTCAAAGCTATGCTCACTTCCATGCTGCATGGATATGCTTTTGAGTGTTTACAAACCAGGCACTGGGGTGGCCCAAAGGTCTAAGAAGTATACCGTGTAATTGCAATTTCCCTGATTTGAATCCGACCAGGGACCTCTTTCTCTTTTTCTTCTCTTTTACTGAACTGTAAACAGTCCAGCAATGACAAAAATACCAAATAATATTCTTCAAATATTTTAGTTTCTCTAATCCTAAATTAAAATTATGTTCGGGCTCCATCTAAATCCAAATAATTACAACAAAGTAACTTGTTCTCTTTGGCTCTCTCCACTGTCTCACCCTCCCTCTGCCTCTCCCTCTGCCTCTCTCTCCCCCTTATCTGTCTTTCCTTGTGGGAGTGAGACAGATTAACGTCAATGCTGGTTTTACTTATCATACTGTAGCCAGTACAACCCTGCAAGGGATAAAGTGGAAGCAAACTGCACATCACCATGCAACACAGGGTGCAAACACAACACAGTACTACTACAGCAGCACAAAACACACATACATACTGTGCATAAACACATGAAGCAGTGCACTCCATTGACGTACTACATGTTCACTGACTGAGCAAAGCCTTCCCAACATATGAAGATCGAGCTTCAGTATCCTTTCAAAAGGCTCTTTTCTTTATGTTCAGCTTTTGCAATGTGTGCAACGCAAGTACAAGTCATTACAATGAAAACCAGTCAGTGTTCAAGCAGTTCTGTATGGAAGTCAATGGAACAGCTTGCATGCCATGTTGAAGCAAATGGCTTAATTGTCCATCAAGTTATGATAAAATTTCTGCTCAACAGATTTTCAAAGTTTCATATATCATATTAAATATCATATATATATATATATGTTTTATGTAAATATAAATTCAAGTCTTTTATGTATGAGTATGTTTGCATGGGTGAATACGATGTGCAGCCACTGGGTTGGCAAACAAATCCCCCAGTGTATGGGTGTATGCGAATTTATGTGCACCTATCTTTGTGTATTACTCAGAGGTCTCCCCGCCCTCTGATACACAAACACAAACACACAAACATTCTCACACACACACACACACACACACACACACACACACACACACACACACACACACACACGCACACACACAAACAGTTAGAGCTTAATGAAGCAGAACTCAGCCTGGTGCCCATTAGCCTGATAATTAATAATTTCTCCCTGCCTCCTAACACACTTATCAACTTAGAGGAGGTGGTGTGTGTGTGCATGTGAGTGTACACGTGTAGAGTATGTGTGTCTGTTCGTGCCTGCCAGTGCTTATGCACTTTGGCTGATATGAAATGTGGTTGGTAATGACATACATGTATGTGTACATGTTTGCACATATGATAGTTTGTATGTCACTGCTGTTATGTGAAAAACAAACACCTATTAAAATACACTCAGCTGCCGGTTTATTAGGTATACATCAATGTAGTTTATGGTGCTGTTGTCCAACCCATTTAGACCAATGAGGGTAGGCTACATAACAGAAACACCGCTCTGTACGATGCAATACAACAATAACACCACAAACTACATCCCCTAAAATGATGATAGGTGGTGTTACTGGTGTTATACGGCGTTCAGGCATACACGGATTATATTACTTGCCCACCGCCTCTACCGTTGTTTTGCTTTTTTTATAGAAATAAAAGCCATTTAGTTCATCTTCGCATATCAGCGAACATATTCTTCAAATACAAAGAACTCTAATTACTAAGCATGAATACTAAGCGTGTTATCAATACATGGTCGGAAAATGGACGCTGCAATCTTAATTTGAAAGTGTCTGCTCCATATGGAGTCTCAGCACAGAGTAGCAGGAGTCAGATTGCAAATATTTATCATAGAATGAGAGAGAGTTGACAGACAATATGATGGCAGAGGGTTTGGTGTCAAAGCGAAGACCAAAATTGGCATACATATTTCAGATTGAAACCCAATGCTAATAGGGATCCATAATGTTTATGAGGCAATCTGTAACCTTTTGGTATGAAGCTGTAGAGAAGACGAAGTGGTCGTACGGTGCAGTGGTGCCAGATGGAAACCTGTATATATTGAGCGTCATCATTTTTCATAAGATGTCTGGCGTAATCGCTAACAACGGTGCTGTCATTAATTTATTAACGGATATGAAAATGTCCTCACTGTGACATCCCTACAATTCAGTTGAATCAACACCTCTCTCAAACAGTTTCATTAAAAACTGACCATTGAAGCCAGCATACAGGTATTCACTGCAGGACTGCTGTATTAGACTGCATTAGTCTTAGCTAAGTATACCTAATAAACTGGTAGCTGAGTGCATATCAGCCATTTAAACATCTTAAAGCAGGCTAGTGTTTGTCATAGTGGGTAGAAAGTTGATACTGCGAGGATGTACAGTGTTACCACTGTGTGAAAAAATAATGTAGCACAACATAAAATCAGATCAGCTGAAAAAGACTCAAAGCCCCCGTCCAGTTTATTTTGTCATTTCTATTATATTTCATATTTATTTGAGTCATTTCCTGACTGAGGTGATTAGCCACACTGTGGCACTGCCAATTTTTTTGACAAATAACTTAATTTTGTGCTCAAAGTTAAAAAAAGAAGGTTGTTGCCATGGGCAAATGGGAATATGCCGTATGACCATAGTAGAAGCTGCAGGTCATACGTCATCCTCCAAGCTTGTGCAGGCACCTCATGCTTGTTTGGGTCTGAGCTGTGGCAAACCGATAAATCTGTTTATCTGTCTGTCAGTTTGTCTTTCTAGTTAGCTGTAATAAGTTAGTCCAACTTAGCTAACTGAGGTTTTCATTTTATTTCTTAGCTTCCTCCTTGCTTTGGTGTATTTATTTTCACAATGGCATTTGTGTGTGCCAAGAGTGGGCGAAATCAACTCAGTAGATTACATGAAATCGCACCGGCAGAACACTGACTGTCTCACTCACTGGCTCTCTTCTTTACTGTCTCCTTCTGGAGATAAATGAACAGAAGTAGCCGATGCTGTTTTGGAGGTTTGCTGGCCTCTAACGAATCTGGACGACGGGAGCACAATATTTACTTCATGCGAAAGCAAGAGACAAGTCCTATTACAGAAATAAACAAATCACAGTACAACCAGGTGTGGTGTCGGTGCTGTGAGCTGACCTCCGAATAATCCTGAAACTGCATTTCATACGCCAGGACATGACGGTAAAGAAGACAGCGAGAGAGAGAGAGAGAGAGAGAGAGTCGGTGTTTTGAGCTAATTCTTGCCTCATCTGCGGGCTGATAAAGGGTAAATTCATCAAAGCTGGTTTTATCTAGACTGGGTTAAAAGATGATGCAGTAAACTGGAAAAAACAGATCAGAAAATATCCAGAATAGTTTCAGCCGATGGTTGAACATGCATTGCATCAGTACCAATGAAGGCTCTGACATACGTTCACACACATTTGCACACCTGTCACTCGAAAACCCTCTAACGCTCCTTAGGTTACATATAGACCATCACTCTCCTATGTCTGCTGTAGCGTCAGTATTTCTAGAGAGAGAGGGAAACAGATAGAGGCAGCGTCTAGATTGTAAATTATGTACCTAGCTATGTAGATGTTATGGACAGGGATCCATCCTCCGTCCTCTTCTTCTTCCTGTGTCACTTATTCTTACTGCTGTGATCTAGATTGTTGGAAATAGAGAGAGAAAAAGAGAGAGCGAGAGGGAGAGAAGCAAAAGGGGAAAGGAGAGAAATGAGTAACAGTGGTCAAACAGCAATGCTAGAGTTTGCTGAAGAAATTAACTTAGTCCTTTCTCTCATTGAGCCAACTTCATTCTTTCCTCCTCTCCTTTTTAATTTCTTTATGTTCTCCCTTATCCCCGTCACTGCACTCACTCTACCTCCATCTCCTCCTTCACCTCCCTTCTCTCTATCTCTGTGAATAGAACATCAAAAGCCCCTGAGTTAGATGGGGAGTGACAGTGTTTGCCATTGGTATGCAGGCAGACATATCTGCTCCAAAGTGTTAGTCTAAAGGCCTCGGCTAAGTGTTTGTCAAGACTTAAAGCCATTGTTCTCGTCTCGTCTCCTCTCAGATCTCAGACCGCTCCCTTTCTCTCTCTCTATCTCCCTCTCTCGCTCCACTTTTGTACTTTGATGGAGCATTTTACTGCCGTATGTGTGCGTATGGAGAGTTGTGTGCATGGGAGAGGTTGTGCTCAGAGTATGTGTTCGCTTTTATGGTTATGTTTATATGTGCAGGCATGTTCACAACAAGCAAAATCCATCCACTTGTTGCAGCTGGTGGAGACTGGATTCAAACTATTTCATTCTGCGGTAGCAGAGCTGTTGCATTTAATAAAAAGCGCTCCCTATCTTTGATTTTTCAAGCATATTATGTCACAGAAAGCAAGTGTAAAATATGTCAGATCCATGAATCAAATGTGTGTTGCTGTCATCAACATTAACTAATCAAGATAGTGCAAAAAGGCCTGTCAGTGCTTACCCAAGATCGTATATGTGAGCACTGGGTTTTTAACTGTGGGATACGCATCATGGCTATGGGTTTAGGTGAGACTATGTAAAAGCACATACTGTGGTCAAAATTTCATAAATCTCAGTAGACTGATGTTTAGGGGAATTTCTTGCAAGAAACCATTAGTATTAATTTTTAGACCGCGGATCCAACAGCTGCAAGGGGCACTAGTCCATCACTGTCCTTCATTCACCCTCCATTGGAATGAATTACTTCGTTCTCTGTAAATGTGGTTATACACGAAGTTGGACCTGTGGCGCAAGAGTAGTTTCAAACAAAGCTGGGTTATTTTTCAACCAGAGAAGAAAACATTAACTCAGTGAACGACAAGCTACACTATATAATGTAGTAGACTGCTCAACATGCGCACAGATGGCATTTTTCAGTAGAACATAAATAAAATACATACAATTAATAAAGGTTTTGTTCCTTTTGTTTCTTTCATTTGCACACGTCTCTCCCCATCCCTCCATGTCTTGTCCTCTGTCAGGCTCTCTTGACTCTCATCCTCACCCTCCCTCCTTATTTCAATCGCTCTCATCTTCCCTTGCCTGCTTCCCTCTGTCTCTCACTGTTAAACTTGGGGCATTTGTGTGTGTGTGTGTGTGTGTGTGTGTGTGTGTGTGTGTGAACAGTACATTCCTAACAGGGTTACACTCAAGGCCTGGAAACAAAAAGCAGCTCTTTCTTTGAAGTCCGACCCATCGTTGTATAGGGTGGAACTGTTAATCACTGATAACCCTGCAGCATCTCATCTCTCCCTGAGTCTCACCCCCACTCTTCCATTGTCACCCTCCTCTCTCTCTCTCTCTCGCTCTCTCTGTCTCTTCACCTCATACCTCTCTCCCTTTTCTTATTGTCTTACTGGTATTTCTCTCCTCTCTCTTCCCATTCAGCCACTTTTCACAGGAGAGTTAGCATCTTGTAGTGGTGTTTGGCTGATCATCACTGGTGTGTGTGTGTGTGTGTGTGTGTGTGTGCTGGTAGGTACTGTCAGTGGTGTGGCAGTGAGCCTAGTGGTGCCAGTAAAGCAGATTATGAGTTGATTTTGGCGAAGGAGGCCGGTAATTCCTCAAACTCAACAAAGCCGTTCCATTAGCCCCCCGCTGGCGTCCTGAAAACAGACACTGCAACGTTCCCAAAACACAAGAGAAAGCACGACTATACTCTAAACCATGTCAACATGCAAGCAAGCACGCTTGCTCATCTAACATGAAACCCACATTGTATGCACACACAGAAGGTCACGAATTTACAAAATGCCTCCAGAAACACAGACACACTTACTTATCATACACCTGGGATGTTAATAATTAACCGTTTAACTGATAACCGAAATTAAGCATTTTAACCGTTTAACGCTATTGGTTAAACAGTTAAAAGAAATATTAATAATTAATTAAAATGCTGAGAAAAATGCAGAGGAGTGACTCATCACTTTATGGAGAAAAGCTGGTCCACCTTAAGAGAGAGCCGGCACAGATACAGGAAGCATTTATTCACTGACAAACTGTTCACACACTGTCTGTTACAGCTAGGTTCACAGCTACAACGCCACCGACAAACACCCACTCACCACCGCCACACGGTCTCCCTGAAGTTACGCTACAGCGTGCACAAAGTCCCCGGCTATGCTGGCAGTTAGCAGCTGCTAATGCAGCACAAACACACAGTGTTTGTCAGACAATCGCTATCGTTAATCTGGGCAGACCCACAGCTGACAACCTGCTAAACTAAACTAAATGTGTGGTGGAGACTTTTACTGGAAAAGTGGCTGCATGTCCACGACTCTACTCGCAGCACAGTGGCAGCTAACGCTCCCAGATGGTGAACTATCACCTCCCCAAGATTGGGGAGAGATCCCTTTTATGGTTAAAAGAAGCTAATTTACAGTATGTACATGGTTGCTTAAGGATTAGATCCATAGCGTGGCCGAGTACAACACCCCCCTCTCCACACCACCGCCACTCAGCTTTCACATTAGTAAAGTTGTTCTGTACCCGAGTACACTTGAGACATTGATGTGTATTTGTTTATGTTCAATCAACTCTTCTAGTGGCAGAGCATTGTCACTCAAACTTGACAGAAACAAAATAAAACTCACCAAAACTGTTGTTTTTTATGGTTTGGTTAAAATAAACCCTTCTTTCACAGATTTGATATGAAAATACAGCAGCTCTATACTCTGTTTCCCCCACTGGCTGTCTCTCACGGCTCTTGTTCCTCAGAGGCAGACCATTAAACTAGCTAAATAAAACGACAAACATCGCTCAACTCCTACGTCTACTATTGTTTATACTTTAAGGACCCTCTTGCCTGCCTGCCTGCTTTATCGTCTGCGGCCGTGCAGTTCAGAGGATGAGATCGGAGCATGCTGCTCGCATATACAGATTTCAGAGGAGACCGACGGCGTTGAAAAAAAAGCCTGCTCTTCCAAAACTACTCGCTGACTGCTAATGTTACTTGCATCAAACAGCAGTCCAGTTCTGTGTTTTGGTACACTTGGCTTTCACACCTGATACAAGAAGAAGAGAAGAAGATAGTCCTTTATTAGTCCCGCTAGGGGAAATTAAATTTTTTCACTCTGTTGTTAACTTATACACACACATGAACAAACAGGACCATATACATGCAACAATTGGAGAGATGTCAGAGTGAGGGGGCTGCTCCTGACAAGCGCCCCGAGCAGTTTGGGGTTTGGTGCCTTGCTCAGGGGCACCTCGGCAGTGCCCAAGAGGTAAACTGGCACCTCTCCAGCTACCAGTTCACACTCAGTTCTTGGTCCATGTCGGGACTTGAACCGGTGACCCTCCGATTCCCAAGATAAATCCCTACAGACTGAGCTACTGCCGCCCCAAGTATATATGAACCGTACATATGAACCGTACATATGAACATATGAACATCGTACATATGAACATCGTACATATGAACCGTGCTCCAGACCACCTTTTCAAGTGGAATCGAGTATGAATCGACAAACCATGTCCAAGCACAGTATAGAGCTTTCGCACTAATCAAACAGTGGACTTTGGGGTCAAGTGTACTCAGCTCCGGGCCCAGGACCCTGACATGAACGCACTCCAAATTGATTACCTACTGTGTTGTTTCTCAGAAGGATCAACACAATAACTAACCTGTTCATATAAGCATAAGTCATTCAGTTCACTGTGATAGTAAAAATATTGCTTACTTAGAGATGGAGAGAAGTGGACACAATGGGACACAGACAGTAGACCAGACAAACTGGCAAACAGACAGAGGCAGGCTGAACAGCAGACAGTAGATTTGGGCTCTATGACCTGCTGCTATGGGATACACACAGAGACACACAAACACATACACACACCAGTTGGGATATCCAGACCTGCCACTGAACAGGATTACCTCTGTCATGGGACGACTGGTATCCCCTCATCAGCACACATACACAAACAAACACACACACACACACACGCACACACACCTACACACACACACACACACACACACACACACACACACACACACGCACACACACACACACACACACACACACACACCACATCATAATGGTTCACTGGGCAAGCTGATAATAGTGTGTGTGTTTGTGTTTGTGTGTGAATGTGTGTGTTGAGAAGTCTCTGATGGCAAGGATTAGGGACTCTTGACTCCCACAGTCTCTCAACGAAGAACCAACCAGCACAAAAACATGCTCACACACACACACACACACACACACACACACACACACTGGTACAGTACTGAGTGCTGCTTTAGATTTCACTTTAGTGCTTGCTACAGCACATATTTGACTCTACAAAATATTATATACAGTAAAATCCAGTTCATTTGTTGAGCAGCATTTGTTTCTTTCTCACAATACAGAGAAAGTAATACGTGTGAGAACAATCTCATGTCCTCTTAATATTTATATTTAATTTATCATACTTATTTTTTTACTTATACTATGCCAGTTTGTTATATTCTTTGCATGCTGCATTTTAAAGGTGCTAAACTTGAAATTTCGAGCATTAATATAGCAGCAAACAACTGTTTGCTATAGAGGAGTTATGTGTCCCTGAGCAGAGAATGAAGTCACTCTCCCTCTCTGTGTGTGGTGATCACAGCTTCTCTGTGCTTTGTTTACATAGCCGGTCCGGCTAGGTGAGCATATTCGTGCATGCGAGTCGCTGTGTCTGTGCTTCACTTGTTAGCTAATCACTGCTGCTCTGCACTGCGCTGTTATGGCAGTTACAGCTGATAACGCTGTCCCGACCCACAAAAGTGCAATGCCCACCCTCCAATTCCCCCTCAGGTTAAAACTGAGTCAGCACTGTTCATGCTGTTAGCACCATTAGCTGCTAGACGCCTGCTCAGCCATCACCATGTGGAGAGCCATGTGAAGGCAATCCCTCAATCACAGATTGATATGCTCTGAATGTTGAATTTAGAACCTTTAAAGACATAAAAATGCATTAATTGGAAGGACATTTTGGACTTATAGTCCCTTAGGCATCCTGTGTATTCACTTGTCATTACTAGGACCCAGGGGCTCAAAATAAGATAAAGATCAAAAAGCATAGAAATGAAAATATCATCAAAATTTAATAACTTATGTTATAGAAATGGTTTGATTTTGAATTAGAAGTGATAAATCTTTCTCTACAAGTTAAGCTCCTCCATGATAGACGCTATCATCAAGAGGGCTCAAACACAAAGGGCCGACCAAATATAGTACATGCCACCCACTTCACCTCTTAAGCCTCGTTTATGGTGAAGTCGGCGTGAAATGCGCGTACCAGAAATTGACATCATCACATCTTTCACGCGTGGGCGAAGGCTCCTCAAGTTGTTTCGGTGGTTTGTGGTGCACCTCTGAATTATTGGAATTTTGTTTGTTTTTCATTTCAACACCTTCGGGGGCAGAGTAGCCGATCTGGTTCGCCTGTACAGACATCTCTACAGCTGTTCATTGAGAGACCACAGGGACAGTCAGATTCTTGGAAATAAATAGGCAACACACCGGGGAAAGAAGAGGATTGTTTTTGCATCAGGCTGTGAAAGAATATGAAATTGGTTTGAAAAAGCACTGAAAGTATTTTTAAAAAGTAATTAGGACTTGCCGCTAATAAGTGACTTTAATTAAACATAATAAGAAATAGACAGTAATAATTACACTACACAAATGCAATGTCTGGTGGTACGTACTGTACGTAAGTGTTTAATGTTTACTACCATTGTAACGCAAAATATTTTATTTGTACACTGCCTGGCATTTCGGCGCATATTGCAACGAATGATATGTTGAGCATAAGCTCCATTGTGCTTGTAGTGCGTATGGTATCTACAGAGGCTGGCGTCACGGTGTCTGGCGCATATAAACAAAGCTTTAACATCTACAGACCCATGTAATGCACAGGGAAGAAGCTTGAGGCTTTGACAAAAAGTATGCATGTTCATATCCTAAAGGACTACTGCTCGACCAATATATAAAGCTGTTTAAGAGAAAAATAGACGGCCATGGTACTATAAATCTAAATTAAATGATTATATTCTCCATAATCATGAGGATACAGTGAGTGGTAAGCATCTGGATTCCAGTGGACAAACCTCAGCAGACACACAGATGAGTCAGAGAGAAATTCAATAGTAAGAAATATAGAAATGGGAATAGCATGTCAGAATGAGAGAGAGAGAGGACAAGATGAATGTTAGAGCAAGAGAGGAGGAGCACTTAACCCCTGGTTAGTGGGGTCACATCCCTGTGGTAGTCAGGGAAGAAGGTCCCTGCACACACACACACACACACACACACACACACACACAGGAAATACAGACACACATAGAGGCACACATGCATATACACAAAATCATTTTCACGCATACTGTGCATCTACGTGCAGACACTTTTCAGTGGTTTCAATTCTTGAGGGGGACATCTGGACCTGAGATGATCTCTCACCCTAAAAACCTCTCGGTCTCTCTTTCACACAAACAAACACAAACGCAGGGCCGTGCACACACACACACAGGGTATTTGGATTTTGAAAAAGTACAAAGGAATAACTATACTATTATGACACTTTTATCTCCCAAACCGCTGGCTATTCTATTAAAATTTAGCAAGATTATCATATACTATACATAGCTGTGTGCGTGCATAGTTCCATAAAATGTAGAGACAATGTGAGACACAAGAGAGGAGGAAAGACTGACAGAAGAAACACAGAAATAGAGACGGACAGAGAGAGAAAGAGAGACAGAAAAAATGAACCAGACGGAAGGAAAAAGAGAAACAGACAGATACACAGAGAGCAGAATGAGAGAGCGAGTGAGTGCAACTCAGAGAGAGAGAGAGAGAGAGAGAGAGAGAGAGAGAGCATCAATTATTTAGTGAAGGTAACGTGAAGCTTCCTTGGATCAGGCAAACTGCTGGCTTTTCCCCAGAGAAAAGAGAGAATGAATTAGGGTGAATTTATTAGAGACTGTGTGTGTGTGTTCAATACAGTCCAGGCACCCACCCTGGTTTCAGCTGCTGTACGTGTGCGTAGCCAAACCCCCACACACACACACACACACACACACACACACACACACACACACACACACACAAACACAGATCCTGAGAATCCCAAGCCTGTTTCCAGGTTCATTAATAAAACAGCAGCTCTTTATATGTGCTCTTCCCCTCGCTGTCTTGCCTTTCATCCTCTGTTTGTTCACACACACAGTGGGATTTGACTTTGTGTGTGTGTGTGTGTGTGTGTGTGTGTGTGTGTGTGTGTGTGTGTGTGTAAACTCCAACTGGGATTAGGGGATGGCCCGCCTGTTTGTTCATCAGTCAGACAATAGTCGACCCCACTGTGGTACATATAAAAATCTGATCTCTCTTTCATCATGGGTAAAGAGGAACACCACTCAATTCAAGCTTTTCTGGGCTATTCTAGGTAAATTCCTCTTGTTGATTCAGACCTCTATTCAGTGTTTAGCCCTACTCTATTTATCTCTACAATAACATATCATTTCAAAGTTATATTTATAAAACAAAAAAAACTATGGAATTAAAGAAAAATTAATATTTGTAAAGCCAAGGAGAACTAGAAACTCCAGTGGGATGGCAGGCTGCTGTAAAGCTGGTGTTGACCTGTATTGCTGCCTTGCAGGAGCACGAAAAGTTGGAATAGTAGAAAATGGGACAAAATTTATTTAAAGATATTGAAATGATTCCCTCTATGGGATTACCCAAACATTAAAAAAACTTTTTAAAAAAAATGTTTTTTTTAGAAAACGGTGGAGGATCCTTGTGGATACAACCTGCACCCTCACATTTTAGATGTGGTAAAGAATAAATAAATAAATAAATAAATAAATAAAGTGGTAAACGTTACAGGGCTGCACGGTGGCTGCACGGTGGTGGTGTCGATTCCAGCTTGCGGCTCTTCTGTGTGGAGTTTGCATGTTCTCCCCGTGTAAGCGTGGGTTTTCTCCGGGTACTCCGGCTTCCTCCCACCATCCAAAGGCATGCTGTTTAGGTTAATTGATTACTC
The DNA here is from genome assembly GCA_947000775.1 of Pterois miles. Taxonomy (NCBI): domain Eukaryota; kingdom Metazoa; phylum Chordata; class Actinopteri; order Perciformes; family Scorpaenidae; genus Pterois; species Pterois miles. The sequence continues at coordinate 330,662 of CAMQGK010000463.1, read as the reverse complement.
TAAATTGCCCGTAGGTGTGGATGTGAGCGTGTATGGTTGTCTGTCTATATGTTGTCTGTCTCTATGTTATGTGCCCTGCGATGGACTGGTGACCTGTCCAGGGTGAACCCCGCCTTCACCCACTGCCAGCTGGGATCGGCTCCAGCCTCCCCGCGACCCCTAACGGGATAAGCGGTTGACGATGGATGGATGGATGGATGGTAAACGTTACACATACGGTAAAGTATGGAACATTTTGGGTTTGCCAGGAAAAGCAGAGCTAGACATCACAGCTATAGCTGCATGCTAACTCTGTCCCGGACAGGAAATGCTATCAATTACATGCAGTCAAACCCGCCATCACTCATCTCCGTGGTCAAATCGGCCAAAACTACAGCTGTAGAGCACCCATATACTGACATTTATGTTAAATACATTCAAACGGCTCCGATGGAGCTGAGCATGGATGTATAAAGAGAGCGGAGCTGACTGCAGAGCTCGCGACAGGATTGGCCAAGTTAGCGGAAGTATACACATGTGACATGTCAAAATAATGTGTTGACAAAGGGAACTGTATATACAAAATACAGTACAGTATTGTATATGGAAATAAGATGGATTGGGTCATATCAACCAGAAGTATAATATTCCTGACAATGACTGATATATTTGACTTCAGGACATCTCTGACTACATACATGCTGAAAATCAGACATTTTAATCGATTAATTTAGTTATTTTTTAAAGTAAACATCCCTAAAAGTGTATGATTGAACTTTTTTCCATGATCTAGTGTTAAGGATTTAACAAAAATTGTAATAAATTGTTAAATCGAACCACAATACTTGTAGAATCGCAATACTTGAAAATTGCAAGATACTGTATATTGAATTGGCTTATCGAAAAGCATAGTGATAGTATCAAATTGGGAGATAGGTGAATCGCATTCACCCATTCACACACACATTCATACACTGATGGCAGAGGCTGCCATGAAAGGTGCCTACTTTGCCCATCAGGATCTAATCTAAATACTCATTTACACACCGCTGGCTGTGCCTTCAGGAGCAATTTGGGGTTAAGAGTCTTGCTCAAGGACACATCGACATGTGACTGGAGCAGCCGGGGATCAAACCACCGACCTTCCGATTTGTGGACTACCCTCTGAGCCACAGACGGCCATCGAATGCAATTACTGTGATGCGGACTGGTCTGTACAAATCTTAATTAATTACAGACAAATACAACTTAACATCATTAAAAGAACATATTACACTGCACAAAATATACCAGGAAAACCTGTGATGGAGATTTACTTCTTTGGAATTGCTCTTATCTGGAAGAATTTTGGAAATAAATATTATAAGAGAATAAAACGTCATCTGACCCGAGGGTCGAGATCTTGGGAGACACAACAGGACTAACCTCCCTCTGTCTGCGTCTCTGTCTTACTGTCAGGCTGTCAGCATTTCTGTCTCACCTTTCCTCCTGTTCTCTGACACAACTTTACTCTTGCATCACAACTCTATCTCCCTGTTACACCATCTGGATGTCTCGCTCCCTGTCACTCCTCATTTCATATTCCTTATTATTATTCCCATTGTATAGAGGCCTCAGTGAAGCAAATTCTTGAATTCTGTCTTTTTGTCAATTTACTGTATAATTTATTAGACTTCCGTGGCTTAGCTGAATGCTCATGATTTGCTGAGGCGGAGATTTTGAAGCCTGAAGTTTAAGAAAAAGACCGCTTAGATCCATAAAATCACTCAGCAGTCAAAGTCATTTTACTGATTTCTAATTAAATTATGGGGGATGAAGGGCCTTAAACAACATATCCTCAGGATGCAGACATCTCACATGCTCTTGACCACTTAAACGTGGAAGAAATATTAAATATTCCTCAACTTAAAATGATCTTGAAGAATTCAAAAGTCACAACATACACTTTGACATGTTGGCCATGCATGCCTCTGGTTTCTCCTATTTATTACACACCATGTATCAGCCAGATCACTTCCTGCATATCAAGAGAATTTTTCGACTGCAGATCTTACGTGCTGAAGTTCAGCTGAAACAGATACAGGTTTAATCACTGTTCAATCATTTGAATTGGAAATGAAGTTGAAAAAAAAAATGACATTTACTACTTTCTCTGTGGACGGCTTACAGACAGTCCTATTAATCCAACATTTTTGCTTGTGTCTGATTTTAATTTCTTTTTTCCTTCAGTGCCTATCTCAATCAGTTTTCTCTTTCTTTAGCTCCCTCTTGCCTGTTTGGACTTTCCTCTTTCGTTCTCTGTCTCCTCATTTTGACCATCCTCTACAAACCAAATGTATTTCCCTCTTGTCTGTTTATTCCCCCCTCTCTGTGTTTTCCATGTGTTTAACTGTATTTGGAGCATCAGCTGAATAGCAAATATGAAACTGTATGTGAGGTACGTAAGCCCCGTGTACAACTGTGTGTGTTTGTGTGTCTGTGTGCGCTTTTGTGTTAGTGTGAATTAGCGATTGTCTTAAGTCTGTGAATACATATGGCTGACTCAGTGATTCTGTCTACAACACAGCAGCTGCATCTTATCTGCACCGCTGTGACGTGTGTGTGTGTGTGTGTGTGTGTGTGTGTGTGTGTGTGTGTGTGTGTGTGTGTGTGTGTGTGTGCATGGTATCTGGAATAGGAATCTTAACAGTTTTCCACATTAGAGAAGGGGAAACGTCAGAATGCTATTGTAAGAGATCCACTTCCTGTCCGATAAGCAAAAATCTCTCTTTCTTCCTTTCACTGTCTCTCTCTCTCTCCCCCACACACACACACGCACACACACACACACACACACACACACACACATATGCATGCACAGAAATCCTGACAAGCAAATTTGCTGTCTATTTCTTGCCATTCCCCCTCTTTCTATCTTTTCTCCTTCGCTCTCCATCAGTCTCTGTTTCTCTCTCTTTCCCTAATAAGCGGAGGTTTGTTGCTGAGGGCAGAGGGGGCAGTGCAGATGAAAGAAAAGAAAAGACAAGCACTCAGAGAAAAAGACAGCAAGAAAAGAGAGCAGTGAGTGTATGAGTGAGAGTGCAAGAGCAAAACCTCAAAACAGAGAGGTAAGATCTTTTTTGTCCCGTGAATGTCCACATTGGGGATAAAAACTGTACAGTAAAGTGTTGTTGTAGTGTGTTAAGGCAACTATGAGGGCTTGAGTATAACATAACACAGGCAAATGAAACCATCAGCAAGAAGATCGGTTATGATGAAATGATTTTAAATGCACAGGCCAGGATGATTTTCTCACTGGTTAATAAACTTGACACAACACAGGTGTTACTGATTACGCTGGACATTTTAGAAGAAAAGATGACGGTCAACATGTGTTGCATGTTGTGGAGCCGCAGGGGCTTACCTGGCACACCGGCTGTGACCACGCCTTTCACTTTCACTTTTTTGTAGCATACGTCGTATAAGAATTATATAATACGTTCCTCTGTCAAAAAATAACTGAGCTCTGCTGTGGAAATGGAATAGAAGCTGAAAACAATCACTTTTTTGAGAGTAAATTAAAAATTAAACTATAGCACCACCCTGGAATTTTAACCTCAGAAAGGTGCAACTACACCACATTGTGAAGGTGCAATATTCCAGTTTTTGGCTGAAATTTCAAACAATCTGAGGCACCCTGGATTTCTAATCCCCAAAAGACACAACTAGACCACACTGTCAACCATCTTACCACATTTGAAGTTCCTAAGTCAAGTAGTTTCCGAGTTCTGCTCCGGAAACTAAAGCGTGAAATACGAATGGATGGGAGGACGAATAGCATGTGTACGAGTCGTGACCATGAGCATGAAGATAATTAGCAGTAATGTTAATGCTGTGAATGTAGCAGTGCAGCTTGTGTACAGTTTATTTGCCTGTAAATAAATGCTACATCTCCTCAAGACCCAAGCCAAGGTCCTGTGTCTTGCCACCTGCTCATTAAAGTGAAGGGAGTTAGCCTCAAAGCTAGCGACGGCTCTGGCTCAGGCTCACTTAAGGTGGGCTGGCTGACCTTTAAGGTGGACCACCTTTTGTCCTGGCAGTGACAAGCTGCTCCTGTGAGTTTTGCTCTGCTCATTTTTTTTTTAATTTGGTAAGTCATTAACATCCCTAACACCAACAAAATGTGTCTAGCTCATTAAACTGTATATTGTGCACATAATTCAATTTCTGATGGCTGAAACTTCATCCATATCCATGTCCTTGGTCCATGTTATCAGATTAATGGCAGTAAAGACTATCACTTCTAAAGGCCTGTATTTGTTTCAAAAAACTCTGCTCTACAAAAATGTAAATGCAGTGAATGTTGGCTGTAGTTTGTGACTGTATTACACTTTGTTAAGGTCAGCATTTGAACTTTACATCATGTACCTTTCTTCTTCTCCTTCTCTTCTCCCTCTTGTTTTTTCCTCTCTCTTTCCCCACATCTCCTTCTTTCTTCCCCCATCTTCTCCTCTTTCATCTAACTCCTTTCTATCCCTTTTCTCAAATATCAAATCACCTATCATCTCTCTTCTTCTCCCCTCCTTTTTCATCCTCTTCTCTTCCTTCTGCCTCTACTTATGATCACCCTGTCACCCTACTTATGATCACCCTGTCACCCTGTCCCATTTAACCCAGTTACTCCATCTATCTGACTTACTCCACCTTTTCTTTCTTTCTCACGTTCGGCTCACTTCCTCTTCACTCCATCCCCCATTTCTATCTTTCTCCTCCTACTCTTCCTGTTGACCTGTGTTGACCCTTAGTGTTAATCGTCACAGTAACTGTGTGAACAACGTTTTCCCCTGCGGGTCCATGGACTATTGGCGTGTGTCTGCTCTCCACACAAATTGCCTCAACATTACGCCCACTCCCATCTTCCTCCATGTCTCTGGAGTAAAGACCAGGGCCTCTAGTTTAATGGTGTTAAACTGAAAAGGCCTCCAATGCCTCATTTTCACTAAGGCAAATAAAATATACTTTGGGGCGCCACATTACTGAGTCTCAGTCCAACTATATACCATCAATGTAAACAGAGATATTTATTTACCACCAGAAGCAAAACATTAGTCGCACTTGACCACTGTCTTCAAAATATTCATAACACATCTGCATCAAAAATAAATAGGTGCAATAGTACAGTACTGTCCTACCAGGGGAGTCCATTAGTCACCTGAGTAACAATGTATTAGATTGGTATTGGCTGCCTGCGACAGTTTACCGCCCTCAAATTATTGTATTAGGTGGTATCTGACTACAGTGGGTCTTTATTCAACTATGGTACATGCCTTTAATATTATGTATCCCACAACCTACTTTAACCAGAGCACTACAACCTGTTATATGTTCAGACCAGAAAATCTGCAGTCATTGTATTTGTGTGGGTATTTGTGGATGTTTGTGTGTACGTGGGTAGAGGTGGGGGGCTACATGTATTTGCCTGTGGGTCACAGTAGGCCCATCTGTTGTAAACCAAACCAAATCAGACACACAGCTAGAAAAACGCCCCTGCAAACCTGACCTCACCATACCCCTTCTCTCTCTCTCACACAATACATACAGTATATACTATACAGGCTATGTGTGTGTGTGTGTATGTGTGTGTGTGTGTGTGCGCTTTCCAAAAGTTTCCATTTGCCTGTGATGTCCTATGGACAGTAGGTGTTTCTCCAGTAGTTTTACTGTACTCATGCTCTTACTAAGGGTAGATGGGGCTATACAGTCAATAATATTTAGGTGCTTGAATGAACTGAATAAATGTAAATCCGGAGTGGTGTGATGGGAAAATGAGGAAGTGAGGTGAAAGAGCTCCTTTGAAAAAGCCCAAAGTGGGACAGCTAGTTTACTTAGGTTACTGCTGGCTGTATTGTATGTCATTTTCAGTAAATATCGCAATATAAAATCTGTGTTTTCTGTTTAAAAAACACAAACGTCGGGAGAGAGCAAGTAGGCCACCCATTTTTTAAGTGGTTACGGCTCTAGTCTGATCTTGACCGTACAGCTGATAGGTACGTGGTTTGTGTACATGATATAACAGAAATGCGTATTTAATGGTGTGTGGACAGTGTCTGATGTTATTAGGCTGTAAGTAAATAAAAATACCACAAATCTATACTGTCTTGTCTTGTTGGTTTCTTATTCTGTCAATATGAAGACACAACAAGGTGGATATTATTCATCATTACTACAAATTCTTGAATTCATGAAAAAAAATAGATGCATTTACAGGTGGTTCAGTGAGCTCCCTGACTCAACGCAAACTGTGCCTGTGTAGGCAACTCTTAACAAATATTTTAGATTTCAAAATGTAGTCCCACCAGTAAACCACATAATAATACAGGGTGACATTCTTACAAGAGTTTTACATCAGATGCATGGCTTATACACCTCTTATCTATCCATCCATCTTCAACCGCTTATCCCATTAGGGGTCTCGGGGTAGGATCCCATAGGACGATGGCAGGGTACACACTACGGGCAATTTAGAGTCATCAGTTGCGTATGTGGAGGAAGCCGGAGAACCCGGAGAACACCCACGCTAACACGGGAACGTGCAACTCCACAGCTACTCCACACAGAGGAGCACCAAGCCGGATTCAGACCTTAAATCCTCATGCTGTGAGTGCTAACCACTGCACCACCGTGCAGCTCTCTTATCTAGGTGGGCAACAGTATAATGAAGCTTCCCACCTACTCAGTTATTATGCACCAATCAGCAGAGGAGCATGCCAACACTGACTGACATATGGCGTTCATGAGTTATGTCAGCATCAAAACATATCAGATACATGACTTACACACAGTCTTTATACTCCTTCTAAGCCTACATATAACCTAGTATTCCTCACAGTGACACATGAAAGCTATGATGCAGCACAACTTAAAAGCAAAGCAAGGATGAAGAAATGCCAACTGGAAGCTGCCAGACTGCTGCACAGACTATAAACAGTCACCACCACACTCAGCCCAGACAGGCCCTGTCCATGGTGCTGAGTGTCTGTGCGGACAGCATTCAATTACAAACTTCAGTAGCTCTGACTGTAACCAGAAACAGCTAACCTACGTTCAGGTAAAAAGGCACATTACATTAAGCAATATACCCTAGTCACATCAACTCTTCATCAAGTGCATGATATGTTTGTATAGACAGCCACAGCGGCTATTTTGCCATAAGTAGGCTAATAAAAAAACAACAATAATCTAGGCCTATGTAGAAAATACTGAAACACATAGAAAGAATTAATTATGATAAGATAATGAGTTAGGTTAAGGGTGTATTTGGCTTACCATGTCCTGGTATCTGCAGGCCGCTGTCTATGATGGCATAGTGTTCAATGTGATATTTTTCCCACAGGAGATACAGTCTTCCACGGACAAGTTTCTCTTTTACTATCCAATCGTGGAGTAACTTAACTAAGTCTCCCATTACATTGTATTCCCAGTCGGTAATCATTTTGAGCAGTTTGTTTCTCCACTAACGTCTCCGGTGTCCTCCTTCAGTCCCTGCTAAGTGGGCTAATGTTAGTTCTGGACTAGCCAGCTATGCCTGCTAGCTTAAATGCATTGAATGTTGGCTGTAGTTAGCAAACTTAGCTAACACTAATGCTAAGACTATGTTGAAAAACTTGCTAACTTTCCCAGTTCTTCCATTTAATGTTGAATGATGTCCCCACAGTAAATACCAGTCTGGCAGTAACAGATGGTAGATGGTGACTTTTATTTTTTATATAATCAAAAGATGAAAACTTCACTTGTGCTTCCCGCCGTAGATGACGTGATAACGTCTTTCACTGCACAAACTGACGCATTGCAAACCACACATTGGCGCTGTGTCACTAATTTGAATAATCCCAAATAAAAATGTGGGAGAAACAATAAGCTATAATGAAAACAACTAATTGACAAAGAAAATATATAAATCTGTATTAGAATGAGATTAATGGTGTAATAAGGAATAATTAGTAATTCCAGTGAGCAGATATGGATAGCTTATTTTGTGACAACAATTCAAAAACCTGATTTATTAACAGGCTTTCATTCTACACCATGTTGTATGCAGGATTCCAGTTAGCACACTAAGACAATGAATGGTTTTCTATCAGTTTCTTTCATTATGAAAAGTGGTTGGACGTCACAGTCTAAGGCCTACACGTCTATGCATTGAAAGACGTCGCTTTTAAATGAATGCTTTCGTTTACGTTAAACCTGCAATAGGTAGAATATTTTGGCATCAGAGGCAGCTGTCAATTATTCACAAACTCTGGTCAAATAGTCAAACTTGGCAGTGCTGATCAGATATGAATCAATATTCTTTTACTGTAATGACTATTTCTCTCCTCAAATGTTTTCACAAACATCTTGTAGTTACTGTTTAGCTGTAAAATGAGAAGTTTTCTCCGGCTGGTGGGCGGTGCTTGGTATTTCCTCAACTGATATAAACATGGATGTTGGGTTACTTTATTTTTTTCAGATCTCATGACCTACTGTCAGCATATAGTGACTGTTTTATGAGAATAACTTTTTTAATCATACAGTATTTGGTCAAATTCACACTTTTACCAGCTTTAAGACTGACATAAATATAGCAATTTTACAAGTAACACATTGCTTTCTTGGTACACCGTTTACATTTTTGCCCACCTCTGAAGAAGGCTATGAAAGTGTCCAATACCTACCGAGCTCTCCTGACACATCAGCTCATCCTCCTGAAATTGCCAGTATGGCGCATGGATACATTGCACTATGATCTATTTCAGGTGACATGTCTTCTGGGCTTTTAAACAGCATTTTATCTTTATACCGCCCGGGAGAAACATAAGAGGCACCATAAGCTTGCTGGACTGCAGCTTTTGCTGGAAAAAAAATTGTGTTTTATCGCTGTTAGAAGGCACAAGGCATAGTTTGAGTGTTACAAAGACTATAGGCCATGGGCAAAGTGGCCAGAGCATTACTAGCTGCATAAAAAGATTTGACTGATGGGGACCAGAAATAAACTTCCTTCAGTTTATGCACTTGTGAGTGAGAGATGTGTTTTAGTGAGAACAGGCACTTTCTGATGCTCTGAATCACGCTACAACACCACATAAGGTCACTGTTTAAACAATAAGCTGTAACCATTCTGGCAATAACAAAAAACTCTTTTGCTTGACTATATTTCCCCCCTTTTCACTCACTGCCCAGCATTTACTTTCTTTCCTGCAGTAGCAAAAGTAAATATCTCCTACTTTCTGTAAAGTTAAAAAAAAAAAAACATCTTAGAGGGAAGTGAGCAGAATTTAGAGAAGAGAGGAGGAGTAGAAGTGAGAGAAGAGATGGAGTATGTACGCTGTTTTCTGTCTGTGTTTGTGCTCTATATCCTGAGATGGGCAAAAAAAGAGTTATGAATATGCATAAAGCAAAACGCTACACGCAGGTGACATGCTTGACTTGTATTACTGCTGTGAACAGCACCAGACAAATGTTTTCTCCCTCTCTCCTCCTCTCGGGAACAAGGGAGTGAGGGACAGAAGAAGAGTAATCTCATGGGAACACTTTTCTTTTTCACGCCGTGGATGAAAAACCAACACACTAATGATGCAGACTCACATGCAAAGAAGCACAAAACCATGGTAGCTCGTACACAAGCAGACACCAGAAGATATAAGGATATACCCCCAACCACACACACACACACACAGAAAAGATACGGCACCTCACAAAACTATATGCAAACACTTTTTCTTTTCAAAGTGTATTTCAGGGGAATATGCTGCCCTCCTTTCCAACTCATTTAGAGTTTGTTGTTAGCTGAAGGGCTAGATATGCAGACTACATTCAGTCAGACTTTAAAGCAGAGATCTGAATGGGTTACTCTTATTATCTTGGACAGCTCAGTCTAGATTTTGAGACATGAACAAGTTGTTCCTCAAGTTAGAAGTCAAAAAACTGAGGCTCTAATCTTTCTTGTCATAACATTATGGAGACAGAGAAGTCATTGCATTAGTCATTTTGACTACTCATAACATTAACAAGAAAAATGATAATACCCAAGATCATTAAGCATCTGCTGATAAAGAGGATGATGAGACATTTGACACAAAATGTATTCTTCATCTCTTCGGTGAGGCAAGAAAAAGTGGAGAGAAGTCTGAATATGATTTTAGCCCAAAGTGTGCTGAACAAAAGAGGAGAGCTGTGGAGCAGACGGGGTGTCTCAAGGGAAAACCAAGAATCCAGTTTTACAGCAATACAGATCCTTAGAGAACAACAGAGAGAAAAACATGCACATCCAAAAGGTTAATATAATGTCCCATTTCTCCCCTATTTATGCTCCATACTGGATCATTTGAGTCCTGTTTTAGCAACACTGTTTCAAGCTGAGTCATGCCAATAAAGTCATGGACAAGTAGCAGAGAGAGGAAGTGTGAGATTCCCTGGAGAGAGCACACAACTCCCAGTGTATGTGGAGGGTAGTGGTGGGCTCCATTTGAGCATCCATAGGCGGTGTACGCTGCTGTCAAAGGAACTGTGGATGACCCCACCATGCACAACTTTGAAAAAATAAACTGTGTGAGAAGGCTTTACTGGCCAGAGGGGTATGATACATACAACAATCGCCATATAGCGGTAAGTACCTCTGCATAAGTACCTCTGTACAGTGATTGAAACAAGCACCTATTTATTATTTTTTTTTTGTAGAATTTTCTTTTATGGTAAGAAAAGACAATTGGCTTTTGATATAAAAATGCAAAGAAACTGTTTTTGTATAATTCTTTTGCATATATTGTTAAATAGGTGGACAACATGATCATGATTGGGGAGGTCTAAAAGAGTTTAAAATTTTCATTTCATCTCCACATTAATGGTGAATGAGCTGCCTAAATTTGCCTGAATAATGTGCCTGTTTTGTCTTACTTTGGTTGTTGAAAACCGAATAAAAACTTTTGCGTGGAAGAATATGATGGGACAAGACAAAGAAGAGGACAGGAGTCACAATGAGAAAACAGTGTTGAGAGAGAGGTGGCTGAAGGGAGGGAAAAGCAAATAGAACAGGGGGTGGTACAAAGGGGATTTAGGGAGAGGGATATGGACGAAGGGGTGAAGGAAGACGAGGGAGGTGAGCGGGGTCAGACAGCGGGAGGAAGCTAATGTCTTTATTTCCTGGTGAGGTGGGACCTTGCATTTACCCCTGAGGTCAGCGGTCATGGACAGGGTCACTGGGGTTGCTGTGATGGGGGTATCTCCACACAGAGGAAGAGAAAGAATATCTATATAACAAAAAAAGTGGAGAGAACAAGCGCTAGAGAGAGTAATGGGAGGAAGAGAGGAAAAGAAAGAAGAGAGAGACCTAGTTTCAGTCAGGAGGGGAATGTGCAAAGGTGGAAAGGTTGAGATGGGTTGAGGAGGTGAGAGCACTCGAGGGAGAGACGAGAGACAAGCACACAAACACACATACTGTACACATAAAATAATTAGTAACAGCAGAGACGGTGTATGGGTCTTATCTGAGGGAGTGTGTATACTGTATGTTTGTGCTGCATATATCTGCATTTTATGTGTGTGTCTGTATGCTTTGGAAATGCGTCTGTTTATGTGTGACTATGTGTTTCCTTCTCTCCAGAGGCCTTGCCGACGCAGCCGACAGATAAACTGATGCGATGTATGAGTCTTTCTCTGGAGTATTGTTAGCAGTTATCCTCTTGAACCGCTTGACTTGCTGCCTTTTACTGATGTAAATCGCATTTGTCAAATACGACGCGATAAATATCCAGTCTCAACCAGTCTCTGTGGCTTACTGGCTTTTATGCCAACATGTAAGTGCATTAGCGGCAATCACATGAATTAACTTTGACAAACACGGTACGACTGAATCTCTTTATTGTTCCTCGAGGGTATTGTTACTGCATTTAGTCCTATTCAGTCACTCATCTTGGCGCTTTTTTATTAACCCATTTACACTATTTAAATGACATGTTTATGAACCGATAATTTCCTGTTTTTATTGCTTTCTTAGAGCATCGTTGCTTGATGCCTATTTGTGGTAGTAGTGTACCACTGGACCCTCTTTTTCCATCAGTTTTGATGCTGATGGTGGTCTCTTCCAGCTAATTAAGGACAGGTTTGAAACTAGGACTCACCACCATAAATGTAGCACACACACAGACACACACACTAAATATTATGTAAATATAGGAGGAGCTGTACATATTGTACATACAAACTGACAAAGGTGTATACCGCATTAAATTTTTCAGTTGTGATATAATGGTAGAGCAAATGAGATCTAGTCGTTTGTTGTTGGTGCAGCCTAATGCTCACTTATTATATTCACACAATTACAGTATTCCTGTTATGGCATTTCTTTCCTACAGATCTAGATCATGAGATTATTTGACAATTATCTAACCTGGCACACAATGCTGTTTTTAGTATAGTGGCCTAATGACAGTGTTCACCATTATCTACGTTTCCGTCTCTCTTCTTCTTTGACAAATTGAGAAGAAAAGTTGTTTTTTGGCCAAACATAAATGAGTACATCATGCATCTCCAAAAGTAGCACAGTAGTAGTACTAGCTGCTGAGCAAGGGAACTACAAATGGAGGCAGTGCATTTAGGCACAGGCATATTTTAGCATATTGTGGTGCACCTCTGTCTCCTACAAATTAACGTTTATTACATATAACTAAAATGCATTCTGAATTACATTTTGACATCATGCCACAAAACCCCCAAAAAACCATCATGGTTTTGCTTAAAATGACAATAAAAATTTAAACAAAATACAAGAAGAACAAAACAAAACAACTTATTAACTTTTAGTTTCACATGGTGGTTTTGCACAAACAATGCTCTCCTAGGTGAAAATCCAGTGTCTGCTGCCCCAACCTCCTTCCAATGTGGCGTTCCACAGACAATCATCACAAATTTGTTAAAATTATTTGTTATATGTCAAAAGCAAACATAATCTGCGACAAAATACGACAATGGGAGACCAAGCAGTGTGGTGCCACTGGGAATAAATAGTGTGTTATGCTATGCTTCTTTCATAAAGTTTTCATGAATATTTTCATATTTTGTCCACTGCAAAAATAAGTCACCATTGGAGTCCATTTTTTTTTTAAATAAAGAACACCATGGTTTAATATCTACCTTCCAGGTCTACAGAAGGTGAGGAATGTATGATATTACACATTTTAAAATTTCCCTTTAAATTTCAGTGGGTTCTGATGCATAAAAATGTTTTTTCATAGATGTCTAAGTAAAGGTGATTTATGAATAATTTTGCTGCTGTTTTCCCACATTAGCTCCCATCACTGCTGTTTTTTTCTAACCTTGGCCTAAAATATTTTAGAGGTATAGTACAACACTGCTGCTGCTTCTGCCTTCTATGAACATCTGCCCAAAAGAAGAGTACTTATTTGTGTGTGTGTGTGTGTATTTGTATATCTCTATGTGAGTATATGTGCAGAAACAAAGGCGTATCTCGGTCAGTGATATGATTCATGAAAATGGCACGCTGACTGGAGTCACACAGAGAGAGAACAGTCTGTTCTCCAAAAATACCTCATCTGACTAATATGGCAGACGGGTGTGCATCTACACACACTCACACACACACACACACACACACACACACACACACACACACACACACACACACAATTAACAAACAATCAAATACAAAATTTGTTATAAGGTCATAAAGATGTGTATACAAGTTTTCCTAATTCTTCCTTTTCTCCTGGGTATTCTCACGGTTAGTAGAAACGTGTGTACGGCAGAATGTGACCCAGGACACTATAAATAACCACTCACAGCCTCAGTTCACATTTAGACCCTCTATTGCTGTCCAGATCTAGTTATTCCCGTCTTACCTCTGGATGACTGTTATGTAGCAGGTTAAATATATCACTTAACCTTTCTGAGGCAACCGACAATGGCACTGTGTCAATAAAGGCAGCCTTCAGATTCATTTGGGGAACACTGGCTCGACAGTGGCCGCCTTGTGTTCCTGCAAAGCAGCAACCACCATGGCTCACCCAAAACTACTTGAAGCTTCAGTTCCTCTAACCTCTATAAAGAGATTTTAAATTAATATGTAGAGTCTGTAGGTAACGGGACAAGATTTTGGTATCAGAAGTGTTCTGGTTTACGTTTAGTACATCACGTTGGAGCAGGCTTTGGTTGAATGCAGGTAAACCGTCCATGTGGAGAGCAAAAGAGGTGGACCGCTTTGGCTGAAATGTAATCTGGGAACCCACCATCTATCGTCTGATGATGATTTAGCTTTTTATTGGTTCAAAATCACCTTGTAAACTTGTGAAACAATCCAGTCGCACACATTGTCTCTCAAATCCAACTCCAGTCTCATGTCTCCAGTTACTAATTGGAATATAAACAATGAGCAGCAGACGGGAGAGGAAGTTTTTGCCCGAATATCTGCTTGCTACACTGGAACGTGTAAAGTGACCTGGATACAACGTTGGAGGCTCAGCTGCTGAGTGATAAAGTACCCGGATCATCCAGCGATCTTCAGAATCCTTTGGACCCATAGCGCAGGCACAGTAGCGTTGCCTTTAACTCCACCTCCCAGCCCTGGGTCCAGCCACGGTCTGGGTCTCATTCACATGAATGGAGGAAGGAAAGTAATAAATATACTCTGGATTCTGTATTTAATGCATTTCACAACTTTTAGAACTTAATGATTTAGAGCTATTCAAGTGTTCATACTGGGAAGTTGATTTACCGGAAAAAAAAAAAAAAATATCCGCTGAGTTACAGATGTCTCTTTACCAGTGTAAGTCTATGTGACAAAAGTCTTTTTGGGCCCAATGGCATCACATGACCGACACAGAAGTTGTAATTCCAGCATTTGGCCACTATGAAAATTTGCCTCTTGCCCCAAGAGGCTTACCTGTTGTTAGACCAATAGCCAGTGGTTTCTGAGATTACGGTTCCTCTAATAACCATTGATGACTGTATACTAGGGGTGGGACAGTTCATAAAATTCACAGTTCGGTTCATATCACGCTTTGGGGTCATGGTTTTCGGTTCGGTTTGGTAAATTTATGGTACAGCAAGGAAGCCAATTTCAATTTGAACATGCTTTGTGTTTATTTGTGAAATAAGTCAACAGCTGTTTGTCTTCACAACAGTAGACTACTGTTCCACCCATCACAATAAACTCCGCAGATACACTGATCACTGCTTATTAGAAGGAACTAAAGCCATTCACAACTCAACTAAATAACTTACACGTGTTTACCATTTGAGGGCTGCATGTTGGTGCAGTGGTTAGCACTGTCACCTCACAGCAACAGGTGTGGAGTTTGCATGTTCTCCCCATGTTAGCGTGGGTTTTCTCCGGGTTTTTTGGCTTCCTCCCACAGTCCAAAGACATGCAGTTTAGGTTAATTGATGACTCTAAATTGCTCATAGGTGTGAATGTGAGTGTGAATAGTCTGTCCCTCTGTGTCAGCCCCGCGGTGGACTGGCGACCTGTCCAGGGTGTACATTCATCCAATGCCAGCTGGGATCGGCTCCAGCCCCCCTGCGACCCCTAACGGGATAAGAGGTTGAAGGTGGATGGTGGATGTTTACCATTTGATGTTAGCCGCTGAGCTAACGTGTGGTGGTGAGCTAGTAACTGTGGTAGTGTAAACATAGTGGCGCTGGTTGAGAGACATGCGCAGTAAAATCCAGTCCACCGGTTCAATCCGGTCTATTGAGCCAATCACAACACACGACCGCAGCTTCAGTTACACTGTGCACATTCCCCTGTCTGCCTGTGTCCAAGCCGCTTTCAATAGGCCTTGATTTCTAGTGTGACAATGAATGCAATGAAAAAATACACAATCTGCTTCATAACATATTTCAAATGAACTGAACGATACATACACGACCCTAGCAAACTGAATGGCTCGGATTTTTACCCGAACCGTTCCCATCCCTTCTGTATACAGTGTTAGCTTAAAGTAAATTTTGGCTGTTATTGACTCTACATAAAAGTTCCAAAATCACTCTCAAACTACCGAGTACGTAATTTTATTCATAACACATTGAGGTCTCACTATAACGCTTAATTCCAGTTTTTGTGATTAGGCTTGCTTATTTTGAAAACTACTGCATGCTGCGTGATTTACAGGGGTCATAGCATTTCACCAGGTGTCCTCTTTCAGTCAAAGTTTTAAGCT
The DNA here is from genome assembly GCA_947000775.1 of Pterois miles. Lineage (NCBI taxonomy): Eukaryota > Metazoa > Chordata > Actinopteri > Perciformes > Scorpaenidae > Pterois > Pterois miles. The sequence continues at coordinate 314,493 of CAMQGK010000463.1, read as the reverse complement.
TCCAAATCTTCCTTCACCAATTTACATGCTGCCATCACAGAGTCATTCCCCACATTTTCTTACAGTCTATGGCTGCTACCCATTTCCATAGGGGCTGGATGACTGAGTGAGTCAGCAGATTATCATGCTGGTTTTCACCACATTTATAGTTGTAGAGTTTTTCCTCTTTTCAGTCATGGTGTCATCTGTATCAAAGGGTGACTCAGCAGGCTACGAATATGACTCTGGTCTGAGTTTTCCTTTAGACTCATATTTCTATCTTGTTCTGGAGTTATTCTTGTTCCTGGTCTCAGTATTGGACATCTGTATGACAGAATGTGATTCAGTCAGCTATAAATATGAATGGCCTTTCTGCTCGGCCAGCCATGCGGATTAGCAACTCTTCCTGCTTTTCCACCGGGCTCAAACCACACTGCAGCATACACTCTCTCACACACAATTAACTCTCACACACACATTCTCACTTGCCAATGCTCACTACACACACACACACACACACACACACACACACACACACACACACACTGGGAGATAGATGCTGAGTGTGAGAATGGCGAGCAGCTGACAACGACCAAAAAACACAGTAATTTACTTTCTGTATTCTCTCCCTGTTTCTATGTTTAAACTTATTTCGCTGTCTGTACCCTTCTCCCTCTATAAAGTAGTCTGTTCTACCAAAAATGCACATTGGCTAATGGCAAAACACAAGTTCATTTTGTTCGTTAATTAAAAGTACAAGTCCACCGCCTGTGAGAAAGACACGGCAGAAACAGAAAGAAAACTGTGTAAGACACCTGCTCTCACATTACCGGTAAACTCTGGTGGATTTTACGTTACATGTATAAACGCTTCTGACAAAAAAATCTAAATAAACTCAGGGCCCACTTTTTAGCTTTTTCTGTGAGCTTTCAACCATATTCCCTCATGCAAACACAGGTGGACATATTTGGGGAGGAGTTTGTTCAGAGGGTCTTAAAGCTAGGGTTAAATACTGAACATGTTTTGTTTTATTTTCATGAAAGTCTCTTTACGTCTTGACAGCAATCAATAAGTCAAATGCTCTGACAAGAAAAAAAAAATCCAGTATATGTGGTTGTCGCAGGACCATAATAAGCCTGTCCAATCATTTAAATCAGCCCCAATGTCATTACTGGACGGGGTACCTGTCGGTCTGCCTGCGTGCACTAAAAAAATCTAGCGTACACTTGCTAGTTTCTCAAGATTACCAGCCCTTCATTCGTCTCCGGCTGTCCACTGACTCCTGTCTATGAGAGCTACAGTATCGCTGAACGTGGAAGAACAAACTGTCGCAGGGCAACTTGGGAAGGTCAACATATTTCATTTTAATTCATAGAAGCGTAAGCGGGCAACTTGATGAACTTGGTACATATTAGAGGGTGACATTTAGGAATAGGACACATTTAAACAGAGTGCATTGATAGCCTGAATGCAATTTGAGTCTTTCTTATTCTCAAAATTAATTGACCTGAAATGTGTAACAAGAAGTTTTTGTTGTGTTTTGACACGACTACCATCTTGACAAGTGATTCCAAAAAAAAAAAACCAAAAAAAAAAACACTAAACGATTTTAACTTGAACATAGGGATGTGCAAAATATGCCTTATTTACTGACAGATCATGATTATGGACATTTGTTGTTGTGTCTGTTGTTCGGTGTTTTAATTGTGCCCATATTATGTTTATTGTTTACTGTGCTATACCACAAATTGCCCATTTGGAGACATTACAGTTTTCTAGTTGTAGAGTCTAACACTAGATATTTCTCTGTCCTTTTTACTGATTACCAGACCAAAGATGGTTTGGTATGTCCATCTGGTGTCTTCTTTTGTGTAAGAGTCTGAAGTCTTCTTTACTTTTACTGTTTCCAGGCCACCTCTGACACCCAAAGCTCAAAAGATTTATCTATACATACACCCTGCATCATTACCACCTATGGAAACTCCGACCTGTCTCCGTTGAATGTCACTGGTGCAGTTAGAGTACAAAATTTCATTCAGTACACCTGAGATGGCTCTGTGATAACACTGAACAGCACGGAAGGCTGGTAGGAAGTTTGACATTATAATATCACTACATACAGAAATAAACACAATGATTTTGAACAAAATATGTCTGAAAAGCAGCATCTTTCCAGTCTAAGGCCTATGGTCAACATTAGATATCATGATTCAATGACAGACCTCTAAAGTGGACATTGTCATTCAGGCTCATTGACCTCATTTACTTAATGCCCATTCTACCCATTTATGTTCTATGTCCGATCTGTACTTAACACATGTGATTGGTGGGTATGATCTGGTTTCAATGGCTGGTACATGATACTCATCGAATGGAGAAAAGTCACGAGTGACCATCAGTGCCTTGGATTACCACATACACACTGACACACACACACTGGCATGTACTTCTTCTCTGTGAGGACTCTCATTGACATAATACATTCCTTAGCCCATTACCATAACCTTAACCATCACAACTAAATGCCTGACCCCAAGCCTTACCCTAACCCTAACCTAAACCTAATTCTAACCTGGACCTTAAAACCAAGTTTGAACCCTCAAAAATGCCTTTGAAAGTCTGTCTGAAGGTGAGGACCGGCCAAAATGTCCTCACTTTCCAAGAATGTCCTCACTCTGAAGGTCTTAAACTTAAACAGGTCCTCGCAATGATAGCTGTACAAGTATATACATACACACACACACACACACACACACACACACACACCACACACACACACACCCAGACAACCACTTTGGTCCCCGTGACCAAGAGACATTTAAAAGAGGGTCTGATTGAATTAACACAGTCATATCTTCTTATCACCAGATTGAAAGTATCAATATATTTATATGCACTGGTGTTATTAATAGCACCCGAGAGGCAACTAGACACCGTAAAGTAGGTGACAAGCTGATCCTTGGACTATTAATAAAAGGAGATGGAAAACTATGATCAACAAGCAGAGAGAAGAAATCCTGACACCAACACTTCGGGTCAAGAACAAGATGGTGGTGGAGAGAAAGAGAGGCAATATTTTGATATGGTGTTATATAGAAATTGAGTTTGTGGCTACAATCACAGTGATGGATCAAGAAAAGAGAACAGAAGTCAGAGGAAGTTAAAATCACATTCATATTCTGAATTGTGGATTAGATTATCAGCTATAATGTTATAACCATCCAAGGTAGACGCAACATGAGCAAGTTGCCAGTTGCAAAAGTTCCTTCACTGTAAATTATTATGTACATAGTATTGTTCCTTTGCCTTTTTTCCTTTATCTAATCTTTTTTTGCTCTGAATCAAATGTTTTATAGTCACGATTCAACTCATAGCTGGTTGACTTTGAGCTGCTCCCCTTAGGGGTCACCACAGCGAATCATCATAGATTTGCATGTTTGGTTTGGGCATGTGTTTTATGCTGGATGCTCTTCCTGATGCAACCCTCTTCATTTATCTGGGCTTGGGACTGGCACAAGGGAGGCACTGGCTTGTGGCCCCCTTGAGGCTGCAGTGGAGAAGCCCAGGAATCAAACCACCAACCTTCCAGTTGGTGGACAACCTGCTCTGCCCTCTGAGTTACAGCTGCTCCTCATGCTTAACACTCTTAAAATGAGCTTATTCTGAAATATGGAGTAAATTAATGGGAAATTAACTCCTAGAGCTGTTCTAAAAGTGGGCGGTCACAGTTGAACTCTATAGACAACGAAAGATGTACTGTATGCCTCATCATCAAGTTTTTTATTTAGTTTTTTTATAAATGTGTTTATTATTTTTTTTATTTTTTTTGTTTTTTCCCCTAAAAAAAAAAATATAAGCTTTGGGTTTATTTTTTTTTTCATTTAATATCTTCACAGAATATATATAACCCTTTTTTATTTTGTATACTATTTATATTTAGGATAAACAAATTTGTGAGGTCTAAAGTTCAGAGTCTTACTTTCCCCCCCCTCCCCCCCCTTTTCCCCCCCTCCCCTGAAGCTATTTTTTTCTGGGGGTTTTTTTTTTCAATTAGACGGGGCCTGATCCCCCCTAAAGGTGGCGCTTACCTCTGACACTGGTTTATACTTTAATTTAAAATGACTGGGCGGTGCCTCCAATAATTTATCTGATGTAACCAAATGTATAGTTACTATCTCTGTATACAAAATGAACGATCAAATGACTCTGCTTATAATTACCACCCAAATTTAGAAAGACGGCAATCCATCCCACGCCTTACTTAAAACATCCCCCCCACCACACCCACCCAATACCATAAGGAACCCATCCTACCCACCCACCACACCCCCAAACACACCCCCCCCACTAGCGGGGCCAACCACGCCAGCACCACCCAAACCGATTCTACCACCCCGCCACCCCCCCACGCACCCCACACCACCCGCCCCCGCCCCCCCCCCCCCCCCCCCCCCCCCCCCCACCCCCCCCCTTCCCGCCCCCCCCCCCCCCCCCCACGCCCCGCGCCCTCCCCCTCGCCCCCGCCCCCCCCCCCCCCCCCCCCTCCCCCCCCGCCCCACCCCCGGGGCCTCCCCCCCACCCCCCCCGCCCCCCCCCCCCCCCCCCCTTCCCCTTCTCTCCCTCCCCCCCCGGCACCCTCCCCCCCCCGCGCCCCCCCCCCCCCCCCCCCCGCCCCCCCCGCCATCCCCCCTCCCTTTTTTCCCTCCCCCCCCCCCCAATGTGATGATAAATATATTTAAAGTTATGTGGGGCCCCCCCCCCCCCCCCCCCCCTCGCCCCCCCCCCCCCGGGGGCCCCCCGCCCCCCCCCCCCCCTCCCCGAAGGGACTCCCCTAAATGATAAAAAACGAAGCAAGCCCCGCGGGCCCCGGCGGCCACGGGGCGCCCGGGCCAATAGCAGCTTGGGATTAATTCTTGATTTCATAAAATGTCTTCACAGAATGTATAAAGCCATTTTATATTAGGTAAACTAGTGATCTAGAGGATAAGCAAGTTGGTGAGGTCAAAGGTCAGGAGTCTGACTTTCCCAGCAGTCACACTGCTTTTAACACTGAACTACTGAATGTCCACTCACTGTAAATAATATTGCATTTGACTCTTGTTTTGCTTGGTTTTGGCAATCATTCCAATTGATAATGATGACACTTCAAACAGAGCTCACAGGGAACCAAATGAACAATCTGACTAGTCATCAGTTTATTTATATAATCTTCACCATCATCTCACCCAGTCTGAGTGTTATTTGTTGCAAAAAGCAATTTTAACAGACTTTATTGTTGCCATAATTTTTGTTTTAGCATACCAATAAGTTGTGTAAGTTTACAGTTCAAACACTGGATTTAAACATTGTGCGACGGCTCATGTTGGACAGTCCAACAGTGCAAAGCCCTGCCTACCAAAAATCAGCACTGACATTTAGAAGTAAAATGACCCAGATTCAAAACACATCCTTTATCTTGGGTTGAATGTGAGAAAAATATCTGAAGTTAGGTAAGTTGATTTGAGTTTGGCCCGAGGTAACTGTGGAGAGTGTGCTCTCACGGCGGGGTGGTAACTGATTCTCATAGCAGACAGAAGAGCCTGTGATTATTAGCTTCAAACACACAAACGGCTCAAACTAGGGCAGAATAAACACACATACGAACACAAACATACACACACCTCTGAGTATGACGGGTTGGACAGTTTGCTGTACTCTTTTCTCACCGTTTCTGTTTTCATCGAAAGGGACAGGTGGTCGTTTAGCTGAGGACAGAGAGGAGGAGAGAGGAAAGGAGGGCTGTATCAGAACAGTCCTCTCTCTCTCTTATTCCATCCCATTACCACTGGCCATCATGTGACCTCTGACCTCAGCACCCTATGCCTGCATTAGCTCCATCTTGCTTACGTACTCTGATGCTGAGGAAGCAAATGTCAGCTCTGCTGAAAGTGCTCGGTCACCTCCGACCGAGAATCAACACTCTCTATCTTAGCTTCGGCTAAATAATTCACAGCTAATAACAAGTGTTTTTACATGAAAACACATTCCTGATCATTATTCAGGACGTTTGACCATCCTTAACATTGTAATGGACTGGATGAGTGTTTTACTGGTATGAGTGTCACTATGCTAAGCGATAAAAGGGCCTGTTTATTGCTGAGATTTCCAGAGTGTCAGTGACCATATTATAAGCTTAGTAGCCTGTGAAACCTGTAAATAGGGCAGACACTGTTCCTTTTAAAGTGTGATGTATTGTTTTAGACTGTACTTTGCAAACATGGGCTGATTAGCTTTATAAGCTGTTGTTTGGCAAGAGGTAATGTGTGCTCATTTTCTTCCTAAGAGTGCCCCTTACATCAAGTTTTGCTCCTTTCGGTCACGGTCACGTAGGTCCTCCTGCCCTACAGGAATTTATATATTCCACTAGGAAAATAAGGTCACCTTTGTCTAACTCTATAAATGTTGCCAATCACCATCCTGGGGAAAAATAAAATAAACTTCAGTGGAGGTGCAGTGCATGACTGGACGTGTCCCTTGCCTAGTTTGTGTATAGCAATGACACACACCCTCGCAATTTATGCTGGGCAAGGCCCTGTTCATCGTGCAGAATAGAAAGGCTTTAATTTTCTGGATATTTTTACATATTTGTTGTTCCATAGTTCAGTCGTCTGGTAGGCAACAGAGGGTGAGTGAGAAAGAACGAGAGAGAGAGGGGGGAATGTTAGGGAAAGAAAGTGAGAGGTGAAATCTTCAGGAAGATCTAGCAGGCAGATTTGCTTGATTTCACATTTTAGGTTGCTGAAATAAAGCCAGCATGAATCCTCATGTTGAGGTCTCAAGTAACTGTCATTCTTGACACAGACGACGCAACACGCTCTCATCCCAACTCGTCACATACTGACGCTCTGTCAGGACCCCTAGGCGTTACTTTCTAACTATGATGCCCATTACGGTCGCAGAAAACACATGCTTAATGTTGTGAATTCAAACAAAACCACCTGCTTAGGTTTAGGAAAAAAACGTCATGGTTTGGCTTAAAAGTAATATATTTGTAAAGTGAAAATAAAATGTTGTGAATACAGAACAGGAAGAGCTGTTTGTAAAGTGAAAGTGAAAGTTGCTGGTTTCACACTGGACGCTGACAGCGGCCTGCTGGATGCTCCTCCTCCTGGATGCTGACAGGGCTTTCCCTGTGTTTGTTGGATCTATCCACCATCCCTTCCACCCGCCCCATGTATGTTTTTTCACTCTTTTACACTACGTCACCACTCTCCTCAACCATTTTCTCTGAGTGTTTGATATTGACGTTTGTATCAAACACTGTGGAGCGTGACAAAGTGTTGATATTTAGTGCTCTGGGAATGAGAACGGACTGGACTGTGTATCACATATTGATTTTTTATAGCGTAATATTATCAGAATCAGGCAACACAAATTTGACTTAAATGTTGCTCAAGTAAGAACATGCAGTACGCATAAAGTAAAAACCTACATGTAGAATTTCAATATAAACAAAATTATGCATATAGAGGTAAGAACATATACTGTATATGAGGCTCAAGTTTTCCTTATCTGCCAGTGTGATAGAGTATCATAGCCACAACGGAAATGGCTCCAATCCAGCATTCTTTATTCGGCTGGTTTAGTTATGGTAGCTGATTTGATGCTTTCATAATCACTGACTATAATCATAAAGCCATGATAAAAAAAATTCTGTGTTATACTTTTGACAAAAAGATGATCATGACACAGAAGCAAGCATCTAATTTGCGCTAATTCTATAAGTAACACCGAGCAACGTCCCATCTATCTTTAGCAATTCCATGAATACAGTGCTGAGGGGCAAAACATGCTGTCCTCCTGCTAATGAAGCTTTCAGCCCTGCGCTACAACCACACAATGACAGCTGGCAGGGGAGGGGCAGGAACTACACGCCATGAAATAAGAGGGGGTAAAAATTGATTAGCAATTTTCATTTGCGCTAAGCTAAACAAAAGAAGGCTGCTGCCCTACTCTGCATATCATCATGGGGTGGGGAGAGGAGGAGGGTGGGTGGTGCTGATGGTGTTGGGGTGGGATGGGAAGCGATCTTTCAGAGCTCAAGGCATCTATTGTTTAGTTAGAGAGGATGTGGGTACTGGGGGAGCAAAGAGGGATTCGGGATGGGGAGACAAGAAGACTAGGGATGGGGAAAGAGTGACAAAGGGGGAGACAGGAGGGATGCTGAGGACAGAAGAAAAGGAAAGGGGAGAAAGTGAAGGAGAGGACTGAGAGAAGGAGGGGAAGAACAAGGAGGCAGGTGAGGGGGAGGAGGAGGTAGTTGGGTTAAAGAGGGTAAAAGAGATGGGAGGGAGAATTGGATCAGGGACAGGGAGGGAAACACTCAGGGACAGAGTAATGGGAGACAAGGAGAGGGTTAAAAGAATGGAGGTTAGGGATGAAAAACGAGAGGAAAGAGGGAAGGAGAAGGGTAAGGAAAAGGGAGCTTTGGAAGAGGCCAAAAGCAAAAGATGAAAAGAAGAAGACTTATTTGCTTTTATTTCATTTTTGAGAGGACAAAGCACAACGAATACAGTATATTGTCCCAGATAGAGCTTAAATGCATATTAAGATCTGTGGTCATGGGTTTGCTGGTGATGTGCAATTGGGAGATGAGGGAAAAATGTAGAGGCACAAAAAGGTAATGGGGTGGGGGAAGTCTGGAAGGGCAGAGCAAATAAAACACTGGGAGAGAAGAGCGAGTACGGTGTCCAAGAGTTGGTGACCAATTCTGAAAATTAAAGCTGGACCAGGACAGACTCACAACGCTCTTTGAAAAACAAAAGCAAAGTGGCAGGGGGGAAAAAAACGACACCACCATCACTTTTAAGTTATTAAAGCCTCTGAATGCAGACGCTCTGACAATAGAGGAATTTGCCAACACTGAGAAAAAACTGCAGTACGTGTGCAGTACTGTGGCCAAGCCATGTTGTCGTATGGGCAGTTTTCTTGAAGGGTTTTTTGGCATGTCCAGGGTGCATGATGGTTTATTAACAATGACACTAATGCACTTCTGTGTGTGTATCTGTGTGTATGTACTTTCATCAGGTTGTCTTTCATTTTTAGTGGCTTAAACATGTGCGCACACACACACATACACACACAGTAATAAATGCAAAAAAGGCAAGAAAAATAGCAGCTGGTAAGTGAGTGAGAGGGGGGAAAAATCAACAACTTTTAACCAAAACACTGTACACAACTCTAAATTTAATTTTCTGCAAGATTAAGCACAATAATGACTAGCTTTATAAAAACCCATAACTAATGGCTTCCAATGAGCTAATCTATAGGCATTGATCTGCTCAGTATCTCGTAGACTTGCAGTGCGAAGGAGGGAAGAGGCAGAAGGGGAAGAGGATAGAGGAGCACTATATGGAAAAGGGTGAGAGTGGAGGAGGAGAAAGGAGGAGAAGTGGGTGGTGAGAGAGAGAGAGAGAGGGGTGCAGAGAAAAGGGGAGGGTGAGGATGGAGGAGACAGATGAGAGGCAGAAGAGGAGAAAAGAACAGAAACAAGGCAGAGAAAGGAGAAATCTTTCTGCAGAAAATGGTCTCACTCTAGTTGGCCTTAAAGAATGCATTGTGTCTGAGTGAGTTTAGCTATATGTCACATCTTGTCTCCAGCAAAAGTAAAATATAAATATCTTAAGAGACACAATGCTGCTGAAACATGGACTCTACGGGACAATTAAAGGGGCACAGATGTTACACATCAAGTTCAAGTTACTCTTGACAAACTGTACTCGGCTTGTGTATAATATGCTCTGTGGCTTCAGATGGAGCTTTCCAGAGTTTTAATATAGTCTAATGAAAGATGCTATTACATTGCATCATGGGAAATGCAGGATTTTGAGGCTTGACCTACACTACAGACTAAATGTTAGAATATCTTCAATTTAAATCACTAACCACCATCAAACATCACTGCAGTACCCATTAAAGGCGTCAGTTTACTTTAACCGAAGTGCTACACAAATCATTGTTTTGGCCACATAAAGTTGGCAAGGGTTACCATGGTAACACGTCTCCAATCTAAGAGACTCTTAGAAAGTGAATAACTGCATCTGAAAAGAAACAGTTTTGTGTGCTGTTTATTCACACAAAACTATGTTGGACGGTAGTTCACATATTGGGTATGTAGTCCATAATATGCGACTTCGGACAAAGCCCTGTTACTTTTCATTCATCCAAACGAGAAACACCATAAATGCCATCAATGAGAGTCTGAAAGAGTGTGCAATTATCCTGATTTGAATGATTATCAGGCCTCGTCCCTCCCTATGACAGTAGTGTGGCCTGATCAGGTCATCGTCAACACTTTTGCCTTAAGACATGGTGGAACAACACATAACACATAACCCTCATTTTATAATAATCAGTTAATACTCACATGACGCACATGATAATGGGTTTGGCAGCTAGTTAGAAGCTTAGTTGTTGCCAAATACACACTTAGGTGTAAGCAGGGACACTAAGCAGGCACAATGCTGTACAAATCATTGCAATATGTCACTGTTCTTTAAGCTTATAATGACAATTATTTATCTAGTGGATGCACTAATCCTGTAACAACAGCGGCATCTTTGTGTGTAGTAAAGCACAACTACACAAGAGCAACCCAGCTGGAGTTAAAACATGTCACAATAAAAATCATCATTATATATTTTTTTAAAGGTTATTAAGGCAATTAGCTATCTAGTGGTATTCTACATTGCTAATCCTACACTTGACAGTTTTTTAGAGGCTCGGTGACTAAGAACTAAAGGTGGTGGCACGTGAGAAGGAGGAGGAGGAGGAGGATGGAGTGAAATGAAACAATCCTCTGCTGAGAACGCACAGAAGCTTAAATCCGGAGAGGGCTGCTTGCGTTAATCCCCATGGATTAAGCTTCTAAATACTCCTATTCAAGCCAATTAATTCATGCATATATCTGTCTCCAGCTCTTTTCATGTCATTTAAGATGATGGAGGGCGACTTCCTGGGAAATCAGGAGGAGGGTGGATATGTATCTAAATTAATGCACACAGGGCTCTTTCTTCAGGACCATGCGGCTACATACGTCCCAATGCGGCACACACACACACACACACACACACACACACACACACACATATATTAGGAAGGTATACATTGAGAGTTTAATGGGGAAATGATGGCGGGAGGGTAAGGATTGAGAGGGGCCTCCAAAAGTTGACTGACGTATTCTGACAGCTGAATACTAATCATGAGATCAACCTCTGGCTAAATCTACAGGATCTCACTGGGGCCTCTGGCTGGGAGAAGCATAAAAAGGATTAGCAGTAAATACAGAAGGCTTACAGAGAACAGAGAGACACCAGTGGACAGACTCCGCAACTTTAAAAAAAGGTTGAGAGGAAGAAGGAGCTAAGGGTGCTAAGGATAGCAAGAGGGATCCAAGTGGACAGCGGACAAATCCATTGACCTAAAATTACGTGAATTATTTGGGTTTTACGGTTTCCCAATATAGCTGTTGTTTTAGTAATCGTCATCATAATCATCCAAGCAAATACATTAGGAGGGAGAAGGAATCAATAGATAGAGCTGTGATGATTCCAAGTATTTTTTAATGAAAAAAGTGAAAATTTTCAGATTCCAGCTTCTTAAATGTGAATATTTTCTGGTTTCTTTATGACAGTAAACTGGATATATTTGAGTTGTGGACAAAACAAGACATTTGAGAACGTCATCTTGGGCTTTGGGAAACACTGATCGTCATTTTTCACCATTTTCTGACATTTTAAAGACCAGACAACTACTCGATTCACCGAGAATAAAAACAACAGATTGAAAATATTGTTAAAATAATTGTTAATTGCAGCCCTAATAGAGAGGAGAGTCACTTCAAAAAAGGCTGGATGAATTGTTGCATTCTCACGCTTTCAGTTGTCCTTTAGGAGCAGGTATACCAAAAGTTTGAAAACAATGCTTCTGCCTTTTTTTTTTTGGAGTAATACTGCTCTTCTATGTTTTAAGTGTCTGTGTATCTCCTGGTATAGCAGAGGGCTAGACTAATAAAAATTAAGGTTACTAAAGAAAGAAAGAAAGAACAAGTTGCTCACTTAAACGTACAGTGTGTTGGATTTGGCAGCATCTAGCATACATGAGATAACAATGGTGGCCGACATGAAAATATGAAAACGCAAATGGCCACATCTAGAGCCAGTATTTGGTTTGTCCATTCTGGGCTACTGTAGAAACATGGCAGGACCTGCTCCCTTTGTCGATACAAACGGCTCATTCTAAGCTAACGAAAACACAGCGACACAGTTTCAGGTGAATTCACACAAAGAGCATACAGTAGTTGGTATTATTATTATATTTCATTTCTGCCAATACAGCCCCTAAATGTTACACACTGGCCCTTTAATACTCTTGGTACGTTTCTGCATGAATTAACTTCCTGTTTGCAGTGATGTCATTAATGATATGCTGTCCCTAATGACATCATCAGGGCCTGAAGTGGACTGCAGTCTGTAGTGTTTGAGAAGCCTCAAGGCTCTGGTTACAAATCTGTGTGTGTGTGTGTGTGTGTGTGTGTGTGTGTGTGTGTGTGTGTACCAGCAGGCTGGCAGGCAGTAACCGCTGCATAGAGTATTAATAGGAACTCACATCACCCAGAAAGGCTCCCTGATAAATAGAAGCTCACATCAGGCCCCGTCTACGATCAGATTACATCCTCCAGACGACATCAAAGGCTCGAGGTTGACAGTAATCCGATTACCATAAAAGTAACTAAAGTGACCTCAGACTGGCAGAAAAAAAAAGGTTAAAAAGATTTTGATCCAATAAAGATTTACAAATGTGCAGCAGTGGAATCAAAATTATATAACTCTCCACATAGGCTACACAGCATGAAGATGGGTGACATAGAATAAAGCTCAAACTGTGGCGGTTTAAAAACACTCAGCCACAGCCCAGCTATAGCTAAACAAACAGGTACACATGTGATATTAATAAGATTTGCCATTGGCTTCCCACGGACAGGAGATATTACTGCTGGTGGGAACAGCTGTGAGTTTGTCGACCACTTCCCGAACCTGCTCCACCAACAGCTGCAGCATCAGCACCTTGGAGCCTCGGAGTGCGGCCGCGACTATATCTGTGTTATATAAAATTGAGCCACTGGTGTGATTAGCTGGCTGTGCTCAGGGTCCATCTAGCCCCGACTCAATGATTTATTAGGCAACATGGAAATGAGTTTACTGTCTGAAGCTTACCCAAAGAATGGCAACAACTTTACAACTGCACAGTAGGAGGGATATAACTATGATTAACAATAATCCCTCTGGGGAAATTCGTGTTCTGCACTGGACCCATGTTACATGTTGAGCAGTGGAGCAGTTGACAGTGCACACGTTGCATCAACTCTGACGTCAGTGACAGGGAGTGTTACATTTTTCAGAAGAAACCAATGCAAACACAGGTAAAACTAAAAATTCACCAAAAAAGGCTTCAGCTGGCCCTTAGGATGTGAACCACTGTGCCAAATCTTAACCTCAGGATGTTGAATATAGTCAAAAACAAATAAATCAGTTCTAATATAACAACGTATCCTCATACAACAGTTCCTATGATATCTATAAGAAAGTTATTCCTCATTTTTCATGTGTTTTCCTATGAATGGACAGCAACATTACATATTTCTGCTTGTTACATGCAGTTTTTTAAAATAAACTTCTGTCTCAAAGGGAAATACTTGCTTAGATTTAGGCAATAAAACGATTGAGTTAGGTTTAGGAAAGTTGAGTTGAGTTATTTGTTGAGTTAAAATAACCCAGAAAGTGTCATAACTTAGTACAGAAGTTACATGACAAAGAAATCAACATTGACATCTGATTCAACATGGGGTAGGAACAGCAGCCGCCTGGGCGAAACTCTTGTGTTTTAGACCCATCCACCCTGATATTTGTCGTATTGATGTATACGAGTTACAGTGCATTACTTTTTGTAGGTATAGCTACGAATGGTGTATGAGAATAGCCTGAATACTAGAGCACTCAGCGTAGACCTGCACCACGTGCCCCAGTATGATTGCCTCTCGTTTCCTTTCAGCTTGCGGCATAATTCCCATTTATTTTTGTTTATGTTGAGATCAGCTGTACATTGCGGAGTGTAGTAAAACACTTCATTTAAACTGGATAGAAACAAAATAAAACTCACATAAACTGTCGAATTTACTCTTTCCAACAATCACCAAGTGTGCTTTGGTTGAACTGAACTATAATTTCTCAGAGTCTTATGTAAAAATATACCAACTCTACAGTTGCCTGTAGAGTTGCCCCCCCACCGTTTACGGTGCCGCACCAAAAACGTATATCAAATTTAAGAGTGCAATTTCACCATTAGATCTGAAATATTAAAACTGAATAAAAAGGAAAGGTAATTTTGATCTAAACATTATTTATTCCAAATACAAGCTTGTAAACTAATCTACCACTGAGATGTATTGTAGGCTGTTATCAGAGCATTACAACTTGTTTCTGTCTCGGTCATTAAACCGGAAAAGAAACGCGTAACTATGAGTGGATAGCACTGCTCCTCTTACATGATATTCTTTGACTCAGGTTCTTGCATGCTGTAAGGTTTGCTCAGTCCTCAGATACTGTAATAAGGTTAGATGAAAAATGATTGCAGTTGGAAAACTCTCAGATTTATACCGCAACAAGTGAAAAATGGGACACACAAGGCCGGACAGAGTACAAGGCTGATCAGCAACATTTCAAGTGAGTGTAGATCTCAGCACCTTTACAGAATGCTCATATGGAAAACATCCTATTCTCAATCTTTAAACTTTTACACTCATTCTGCTCTCTGTCTCTACATATCCTCCCATTCTCTCTTTCTCTTAACAGTCACTCCGACTCTCTTTCCTTCTGATCTCATATCGGTCTCTCTGATTGGTCGACCCAGCTCGTGCACTAACCAGTGACACGATTTAATTATTGAGCGGCTGACCTCAATTGGTTGGCTGGAACAGCCTTAAAACACATTGCGCCACACACAAACACTGTGTGCACATACACAGCCAAACATTTGCACACCACGCTCACAATCTCACTACATACTGCACACTTACATGCTCACCCTGGGGACAGCTTCTACAGTCTAAATATATATACTGTGGACAACATCAACTCTGCCTGTTACGCCTCTCAGCTCATTGATGCTGAGAGCATCAGTTATGATATGAATCATGCCGGAAAAGCATTTTTACCATGTGGGCCTACTGTTATACAATATACAATAATATGCATAAAAGCATGAATGAATCTACTTTCAAAACACATTAGCTTGTGAAATGAATTCCAGGCTACCAACCTATTTACTGTTTTGCCTGACTTTCTATAAACATACGTACCTTTTTCACTTGTTTTCTTATATTCTGCCATAGAAAAAGGCAGAATATATATATATATATATATAGAAAATTATAATTGCCTGTGCATTTTTTCAAATCTACCATCTGATATAATAATGGTTATTTTATATTCTTACTGCAATGATTAGAGACATACAGTGCTGTGTTTTAGTCCACTGTTTAAGAAATAGAAGAACACATAGACTTGCATTTTTTGTATTTTTTTGAAAGATACGTATCTTGATACAGTGTTTACAATATATTGCGATAAAATGTAAGCAAAGGGGTATATTGTGCTTTTTTAAATCTAATTTTAGGAATATGGTCATGGTATAAAAACACAGCACCATATGCATAAAATCTGAGTAAAGGAAGTTTATTTTTTTATTAATCAGAACAGTGGGCTCTCCATTTGCATTTATTAGAGTCCCTGTAACGTCCAACATCACAGCACTACTTTTTGATAGATTTCAACTCCAGTCAGGGCTTCAAACACAACACAAAATAACCACCATGTGCAACAAATGTTTGCATGCTAACTATTAGTTAATAATCGACATGATTTTAGGATCAATACTATATCACAAAACATAATATGTCTTAATGTGTCTTAATGTGGTATTTTGGAGGGACTTTTCATGATTTTTGTTAATTCTCAAATGGTTAAAAAAATGGTAAAAATCTGTGTAACAAATGGTATTAACCTAAAAATTGCTGCAGCAACTTCTGTGACATAATAAAGCGTGGACATGACCATCACAAACTCACATCATTATGATCTATGCTCTTATACATGTTCACATTTTATTTTAAGAAATTCATTTATTCTTTTTTGAAATTTCTTATTAATGACTACAACAACTTGACACACGGTGCTAATCTTCAGGTTCCCAGCTTTCATATGATGTACACCACTCCTATGTGGCATCTACAGTTGATTTGCTATTTCCCCCTAAATACCCCCTGTAGCCCATCCTTACCACTCTGAAAAAGAGGGCAGAATGGAAAGGGGTTGTTTCCTATGAAGATGGAAGTTTATTTTGAAAAGACTTTATGCATGTAACGAATGGAAATTGACACATGTTGCTGGACATTCATAGAAAAACGAACAAAAGGATGAATACAATTTTCTGTAAGATATCGTACTTGGATGAAGTATGTCAAACTCTAATAACAACACAGAAGGAAAAAATATCAGTTTATGCTGATAGCAGCTCATGAGGGCTGTCAACGGTTATCACATTTAGATTTGGCAGTAACATACTGTGTTTATGTATATATATATATATATATACATAAACACAGTATGTTATATAGTATAGGCAGTCCTATAAGGGTTTCCTTTTAAACGTACAAGGAGCTAAAATAATCAATATAATTTACGATGGAACACTGATGTTGATTGGAAACATGAATCCAGTGATATGCCTTTCACAACTGGTGCTACAAGCAAGAGAAATGATATACGTCCATTGGTATGCTATCTATGCACTTAGTATGCTATAATTTAATATCTAAATATATCCTGGAGAGCATGATCTTTGTCGCACTTGTCTCCCTACAAATGATCAAACACAGTAGATGATACTGGACATGTGATATCCACATTGCTTCATAAGACATGATGCAACTGAAGCATTTTTAGATTAGGGTGTGATGGTATCCTACCAAGAATATGAAATGCCGTTCCACTGAGGAGAGAGTATTTTACCTGCCTGATGTCACCCATTTGATATTTAATCCAATAAAACGGCACACGTCCTCAGTAACGACGCTCATCTCGAGAACAACTTTGGGAAAACATGAGAGACATGTTGAGCCTCATTATATTTTGATGAGTGTAACCCAACTGGGCATGGCATGCTGTGTGGTTTGTGGCCTATCATTAGTTACAAATAGTTCAATGGGTCACATCGCTTGGCTCTGATTTTTGTTTGAACATACACCCCCCACGGGCCCACTTCAAATATACAGTAGTAGCTGAATTCACATTAGTTTGGCAGGTAGACAGTATCTCCCGAAGTGTTTATTTGTCTTTAAACTCTAAAGCTACCAAATATGATAATCAGTTAGTACTTCATTTGACGGGCTGCTTATCAGTTTATAAAGATATATGTATTTAACCTTCCCTGCATGAAATAATACTAATGCTATAATATAGATTAAAGCTGAATTATAGGCCCTAAGTCATGTTGACCTGCCATGAACTTTTTCTGCAAGTTACAGGTGGTTTCAGTGCTGCTTCACTATGCAAGTGTAAGAAAACTATTGCCACTGAAAAGAACAGTTAAACAGTCGTTTACAGACTAAACTAGATACATATGCATGATAGCACACACACACACACGCACGCACGCGCACACACACACACACACACACGCACACACACACACACACAAAGCGAGATCAGTCAAACAGAGCTCTCAACATGGAGCTTCATGCATGCATGCGTGTGTCTATGAAGTTTGGCACTGTGTTTCTTTGGTCCATACGGCGTTTTGTATTTGCCATAATCCCCTGTCAGCAACACTTAGGCAGGCAGACAATAGCAGAGAAGATTGTCAGCCAAACCCCCTTCACTGTAAGCTTGGCAGGTCAGCGTGCAAGCAGCAGGTTACACACGCACACACACACACACAGACACACCCACGCACACACAAAAAAACACACACACACAAACAAACAGTGCTGCACATGTACAACCATGCAACACAAACACACACACACCAAACACTCATGTCCCGCTGAGATGCCCGTTACTCACACCGTCTCCCGGCTCTCTTCAAAGAGTTGTGGTGCAGTTCTCAAGGACACGGCAGTCTGACATCCCCTCTCTTTCTCTCTCTCCTCTCACTCTGGCATACTCTCTCTGCCTCTCTCCCACTCTCTCATTTGCTTCTCGGTTGCAGGACGCTGCCACAACAGATGCAAGTGTGTCGCCGCCTTTCTCCTCTCCTCTTTATTCCTCCCTTTTCCCCTCTCTTCTCTCCGTCTGCAGCTGAGAGGCAGAGCTCGTTCTCTAAGCCATGAAGCAGGGCTTCTCTCCTTTTTCAAGAGAGTGCCGGGTAGTATGAGAACGAGGAAGCGAGAGAAAGAGGAAGGGAGGGAGAAAGAGGGGAGGAAGGAGCGCTGGGCGAACTGACCAAACTGATGTGCCACTCCAGGACACCAGCGTTCTGCCGACAGTCAGCCAGAGTCCTACTGCAGGAAAAACAATGAAAAGCAGCAGCAGCAGAAGCTGCAGAAGCAGCACATATGTTTTAGCCTCACAAAAATAGACAGATGGACAGAAACAAAAAATAATTTAGGGAGGATGAAGGAGAAAATTTGGATATAAGAGCAAAAAAGTATATGTATATATATATATATATATATATATATATATATATATATATATATATATAGTTTATACTGTATGTTGTGTCTATGACAAAAAATCAAAATATAAATTTGAATTCAGAGAAGTGTAGGTTTTCAGCTTGAACAACAATATACGATATACGCTACATTTTGTCGTGAAGAATCAGAGGATAGGATATAACAGGGACAAAAAGATTATGGATGAAAGGGGAAATGATTAGGTAAAGTGATGAGAGAGGAGAAGAGAGATGTCTTCACAAGACGAGAGGGGAGAAGTGGAAGGAGGGAGAGGAAGTCCAAGTATTCCCCAAAGTGTTGCTGTCTTTTCTGAAAAATGGTCCCTGCAGGCCCGATCCAGAAAGAGGCAACACAAACAAACACAGAGAGCAGAAACAAACATCTATTTATGGAGGAGGGGGGTCCAGTTTCCCAACCACATTTGCTAGCAGCTTTTTGATAATGTTACCAATTCAGCAGTTTACGAGTAACATCTAGAGGACAGGAGAGGAGAGGGGAGGAGAGGAGAGGAGAGGAGAGGAGAGGAGAGGAGAGGTGAGGAAAGGAGAGAAGTGAGGAGAGGAGAGGTGAGGAGAGGAAAGAGGAGAGGTGAGGAGAGGAGAGGAGGAGAGGTGAGGAAAAGAGAGGAAAGAGGAGAAGTGAGGAGAGGAGAGGAAAGGGGAGAGGCGAGGTGAGGAGAGGAGACGAAAGAGGAAAGGAGAGAAGAGGAGAGGTGAGGAGAGGAGAGGAAAAAGAAGAGGAGAGGTGAGGAAAGGAAAGAGGAAAGGAAAGGGGAGAGGTGAGGAGAGGAGAGGAGAGGAAAAAGAAGAGGAAAGGGGAGAGAAGAGGAGAGGAAAGGAGAGGAGAGGGGAGAGGTGAGAAGAGGAGAGGAAAGAGGAGAGAAAAAGAGGAGAGGTAAGGAGGGGAAAGAGGAAAGGGAAGAGGAAAGAGGAGAGGACAGGAGAGGAAAGAGGAGAAGTGAGGAAAGGAGAAGAAAGGAGAGGAGATGAAAGAGGAGGGGAGAGGAAAGGGGAGAGGAAATATGGGAGGACAGGAGAGGTGAGGTGGGGATAGGAGGGGAGAGGAGAGCAGAGGAGGGGAAATAAGATGTGAGGAGAAGAGGGGAGGAGAGGAGAAAAGAGGAAAGGAGAGGAGATGAAAGAGGAGGGGAGAGGAAAGGGGAGAGGAACAGTAGTTAAATCCAGTATCCTCACCAAATGAGCGGCATCAGTTTCATAGTTTCAGAACATGAATCAATGCATCAGCAAAATATTGGTCATTAATATTCACATGTGGCTCATCACACGCCAACATTACAACAATATGAGAATGTGAAACCTTGATGTGTAAAAGTGAATCCGATGAACTGAAGTGTTACTACTACTGCATTATCAATATACATTCATGATCATTTTATCAATAACAAGAAGGACCAAAGTTGCCAAGCTGTGGCTATTCACTATTCATATGTTTAGCAATTAAGAGTATCACCGTTCTGTCTTTAAAAAAATAAAATCAGTGTGGCCCTTCTGTACACAAAGTCGATGCAACAATCCCGCATTAGTCACAATCGTGCTGGTCGTTCTCCTGTTTCCCAAAGCAGGAAACGTTAATCCCACTTCTGACTGAGAAAGTCCTGAGTCCCATTTTATCCAGATCTGTGTGTCGCCCTCCAGGGCCACAAAAAACAAATTTGGTTTGCTGTGGAAACTGGAAACCTCCAGTGCTCATAAACTGAGAATAAAGTTTTCAGTGAAGTCAGACATCTGTAGAAATATTTACATAATTATAGATTATGAATTTTTCAATGAGGGATGGACTAAATGTATTTTTTTTTTTTTTTAAATGGTTGTCATTCAATGTTTTTCAGATATTTCAAGCCTCTCACAGATCGAAGAGGAACATGTCATAAATCAGCAGAAATCAATGAAGCCAACAACAAATCTCAGGTTTCCCTCACTAGACAATAAATGCAGATGTATATGAAGCATATGTACACCCACATCAGGAGATGTAATCCATGATCCCATATCATCAAAATAAAGAGATATGCTATATTTCATCAGAGAGATAGTAAATGTGAGGAAAGGTATTTCACCTGTCAAGTCTTTCCAACATCTTGTCTTTATACCATTTTATATACAACATATCTACTGAATACTAACTGTATTTGTAATATAAATAATATACATTCTGATTATATTGTACTATATAAGGCTGTTTGTACTATACATTATATTCTTAAATGGATGAGGGGAAAACGGCCGGAGCGAAGGCCACGACATACAGTAACAAAGCAAGAAATGATCAGGAGGAGGAAGAAAACAAACGAAATAAAGAAAACTGAAGGGAGGAGATGAGAAACAAGAAATGCGGGAGACAAAGCAGGTTAAGGGGAAAGGACGGGGACATGGAGGAAGATGATAAAAGCAGGGACACGGAGGAGGAGAAGGGAAAGAGGGTGGAGGGCAAGGACAGGGGTGAAGGGTGTAACTCACTCCTGTCCCCATCACCAGCGCCCATTCCTAATTTACCCAGAACAATCAATCAGATCAGGAGGCAGACACTGATAGAGGACTGCCATGCAACAGGATCCACCATGTACACACACACACACACACACACACACACTGAAAGAGGTGGAGGACTTGCATGCAACAGGATCTATTCACACACATACTTTTATGCTGACTAGAGGGAAAAAGTTTGCAGCTCATATCTGTAGCCTCCGCGCTGACTTCTACCAACTAGGCTGTACTGTGTACCAAAGTCACCGTGGCTCTGCGGGGTCACAACGGCAGGTCAGGGCCCACGAGACAGAACGAGCACAGAGGGAACAGAACGGGAGCGAGAGAGCAAGAGGGTGAGGGAGAAAAGGAGGGGGAGAGGGAGGAGAACAACGGCCAACAATAGGAAGAGGGAGACAGAGAAAAGAGCACAGACAGAGGACAGAAACGGCAACGAGCAAGAGGACAAAGTGATCGCGCCCTGCCGTGCTCTCGGAGAAAGATGAATGCAGCAACACAGAGAGAGGGAATAAAATAGAGAGTGGAAAAAAGAGGAAAACTGACGCCAGCTCAGGTACAGTGGTGCTGTAAAACAAATGCACACAGATGAGAAGAGATCAGTGTGAACAGAGACGTTTGTTTATTGCTCCTCAAGTGCATCTGGCGTTCTACCTGCCCACCAGGATGAACCTTTAGTCTGCGCTCAACACACACACCTCAATTACACCTCACCTCCACATATTTAAGTATACTGTTAAGCAGCAGACTAAACGGTTATCATCCTGGGTGTACCTACAGCCTTTTTAACTAGTGTACAACTTAAGGATGCTAATTATGGAAAAAAAAATTTTTTAACAATAACCGACTCTCGTTAATCATCAAGATTTGTGCCTCGCATGCAGCTGTGCGCCAGCTGCAGTGTGTGGGCAAAAGAAACTGAGTCCACAGTTCACCCGTCCGGGAGAGTTACTGTAGCAGCCACGGTGCTGTGTGCATCGTCACACGTGCAGCCACTTTCCCAGTAACTCTCCACCGCATTGTTCAGTTTAGTTCGGTTAGTTTAGCAGGTTGTCAGCTGTGTGTCTGCCCGGTGTAACAATAGCGGGAGTCCGACAAACCGTGTGCGTGTTTGTGCTACGGTAGCACTTGCTGGTGGTTTCATGCCCACCTCTGTTACACACTTACGGTCCGTCATAACTTTGCCGAGTGTCCGACAGACCATGTGCGTGTGGGGTGAGTGTGGGGTTGTCGGTGGCATTATAGCTGTGACTGTAACTGTACAGTGTTTGTACAGGTTATCAGTCAGTGAATAAACTCCTGGGTGTCCCTATAGCTCAGTTGGTAAAACAGGCGCCCATATGACAAGGCTGAGTTTTAACCGCGGTGTCGGCTCACAGCAAGAGGGTCGCTGGCATGGGGAAGGGAGTTTGCATGTTCTCCCATGCAGGTTAGGTTAGGTTAATTGTTGACCTTAAATTGCCGGTAGGTTATCTGTGGTTGGTTATGTGTCTCTATGTGTCAGCTGTGATAGTCTGCTGGCCTGTCTAGACTTCACCCAGTGTCAGCTCCAGCAGCCCTGCGACCCCGAATGGGATAAGCTGTATGGCTAATGAATAAATGTCTTCCAAATCACTGTAAGGTAATGTGTTGTAAAACATGGCTTCTTGTTATGACACTAATGTATATAAGATCTAGGTTTTAATGAGCCGATAAAAATGTGTATTAGTTAAATTCTTTCTTTTTGGGTTTAAAGCTTTTGTCAGGTAGGAATTTATTTCATCACAAATCAAAGGGGTCCCATGAGCCTGTTTATGGAGGAGTCTCTTACAACTAGGCCACACTATGACATTAAGCATGCTTTTTCTGGGTAGAGCACTAATGAATTACACCAAAACATATTTAGAGTATGAAATTAAGATATTCAACTTTAGGCTGGAAACTGGAATACACTGGTAATGTATCCACCTATAGCTGAAAAGTCAGATTTAATGTTAAGTGTTCTCATTTATTATTCTGTTTTTCTATCAGCAATAAAAGAAATAATTTTTTTGTGATCAACTTATTATTCATCCTAACTGGAAGGCAACACAAGTGATTCTGAATCATCATCATACAGTCTGTACGATATGCTGTATATTGTATACAATACTTGGCCTCATGCAGGAAGCGATATACAAAACATATTTTCTCTTATTTTTGTTTGTATCCATGATCTTATTTCATTAGTACCCACCGATTTCCATTCATTTTTCACCAAAGTTTTCTGATGTTTGGTCTTTTTTTAGGCAAGAGAACAATTTTGAAGTGATCAAGAGCACTTTCACCAAGATTTGAATAATCTTGTTTTCACAGTTCACATATTGTTTGTCTGTCACAATGAAGTACAATAGAAAAAAAAATGCATGAATAGCATATAATCAAATTTAGATTAATGGTATTATAAGTTTTACAGTAATAATAATGATTGGATTATTAAAATCATGGGCTAAATAACCATTGTTGGGGCAATTAAGACTATAAAAACCCTTTGGTGCTATTGCATGTGTTCGTCTACTGAATGACTAACATAATGCTTTTAAATGCTGTTAAAATTCCCTGTAAACACCAGTAGTGATGCTCTGGAAAATCACATATACTTTAAATTTATTTAACAGTACCAGTAACAGTAGTAATACAGGCCTGTCTGTCTAAATCATTCTTCTTCTCACAGCATTTTAGTGGTATCTCTACAAATCTTGGCCATGTGCATTTGCACACAGCACCACACCTGCCCTTAAATAGTGTTTATGGGATATTTCCAGTGCTTGTAATAAAAAAAAACAAGCCACATGCCTCCAATTTATGATCATGTAGGATTCATCATTCAGCAAACCTGGATAAGAGCAGCTCTGGATGAATGAGAACATTTGAGGAGTTCACTATTTTTTGTCTTAACAGAAAATTAAGAGGAAATATAAGGGAAATTTAAGTTGTTGCTGCATGAGGCCCTTTGTTACATAAACATGTTTGTGCCAGTATCTGCTCATGTACATTACTGCAAGAAGTGATTGCTTAAAATGAGCTCCAACCCCAGCTCACTGTCCTTTTATGCCCCTTTACCCATGTAATGGAAGGTAAACAAGGAAAAACACATTTTCAGCATAAAAAAAGAAATATTTCTGGCCTTTTCACTTGATCCAACAGACTTTGAGAAATGGATCTACTTCCAGAGGTTCTTCTTGGGTTTATGCTGATATGCTCTCCCAACAGTGATTAGTATGTGTCATATTATCTTTACTCCCTGGTACTAATATAGTGTAGTTGCCTAGAGAACATATTTCACCATGAATCTCAACCCCATAAAATCGAGCTGATTGAATTTATGACTAATTTATTTGACTTAAGACTAATTGGAGCAATGCTTTATTTATCCTTTAAATCATCACAAAGCGCCTCTGTGTTTGTGTGCGTGTATGATAGAAACAGACAGAGAGAGAGAGAGAGAGAGAGAGAGAGAGAGAGAGAGAGAGGACATGTGAGGCCTACGCTATCTATTTTAAAGGATGACACATTCAATTTAGGGCCTGCAAAAGGAATTAAAAAAGTATAGCTGTTATTAATGAAGATCAAGTATAATGAGGGAAGGCTACACAGCCACACATAGACAAAGTTTTCCTCACACTCGACATAACTTTATAACAACCTATAACAACTATAATTTTCACTTTAGATAGTGTGGTGTATAAGGTTCATCGTGAGATCAGTTTGAAAAAAAAATTGCTTTAAGCATTAAGTGTTGGTAAAACACTGCTCAGTGGGTAGAGCGGGTCGCCCTTTAACCACAAGGTTGCCGGTTTGATCCCCGGCTTGAGCGAGCTGCTTCCCGGCGCTACAGCAGCCAATTGCTCCTAAAATACTTTGGATGGGTTAAATGTAGAGGTGAAATTTCATGTATGTAACTGTATGTATGTGAGGTTTCTTCTCTCCTCTGTCTCTTAGAAAACTGTGGAAACACTTCTGGATTCACACATTACCAAGAAAAGCAGAGCTAGACATCATGTTGAAAGCTGCATGCTGACTCTGTCGTGGACAGGAAACGTTATCGTACTGCAGTAACGTGAGGTCAAGCCAGCCGCCACTCTCATCTCTGTGGTTAAATCAGCCAACGCTACAACTGTAGAGCACCCATACACTGACATTTATGTTAAAAACATGCAAATGGGTCCGATGGAGCTGACCATGGATGTATAAAGAGAACGGAGCTGATGGGACAGCTAGTGAAGGACTTGGTGAAGTCTGCAGAAGTATACATGTGACTACATCCAGCTTTCAAAATAAGGTGTTAACAAGGGAAACTGCATATACAAAATACATATATGTAAATAAGATTGCTTGGATTATATTCAACAAAAGTATAAAACATTACATGGCCCCTATAAATTAAAAAATACCACTAATTTGTGAGTGAAATGTCTATATTTTGATTTTTTTGGGTTGCTGGAAAGAAAAAAAAATAATAATTCTTGACAATGACTGATATATTTGACTTCAGGACATCTCTGACAACATACTTGCTGAAAATGAAACATTTCTACTATATCAGTATTATATTAATTTAAAAAATAAATAAAAAAATAATTTATAATTAAAAATCACAAAACATATGGAACTGGCACCCAAGTATCGTGACAGTATAGAGTCTGAAGACAGGTCTATTATCCCAGCCCTGTTAAGCGCTACAAAAGACTGCAATAACTTTATTTGTTTTATATTCTAGTGAATACAGAGAGTCACTGCAAGGAAATCAAAATGAACAGTAATCATGCTTTCAGAATAACGCTAACGCTCTTCTAAAATGTTCCAATGTTTGTCATTCACTGTAGGACAGACTGGTTTCCTTTCTGTCTTACAGCTGAAATTTGCTCAGTGGAATAAAAGCAATAAAACCAAACCTGAAGTTATGAGGTTTTGATGGTGGCAGTGATGTGAGACTCAAAGTCACGTTTCCTTCTGCACTATTGAAGTCATTGAGGTTGTAAAGTGACTGAACGGAGAAACTGTGGTCTTAGTCTTCCCTTAATTTTGTTACAGGTTTGCCAATCTCATGCCATTAAACGTATAGCCTGCATAGCATTTCTATTGATTAACAAATGACAACGGCGTCAATGTGTCGCAATGTGCACTTGAGGTCAGGGACTTATTGCCTTGTTTCAATTCTTTCTTTTCTTCCTCTCTCTCCTTCTCTAACGCTCACTCTCTCATCCATTCCCCCTTTCCATTTTTCCCTCCAAGTCCTCCCTCCCGCTCTCTAAATAGATATTGAAGTTTTCTATTTAAGGCAGATGCTGTTTAACTTCCTTGGGGTGGGAAGTGAAAGGCAGGCAGAGGGCCATCCATCTCGCTATCCACCTGCTGACATCTTTAAACGCTATCGACACCCGCTGCCAGCATTAACATGCAAAACCGCACTGCATGTTTGATTTCATTAGCTCATTGTGCGAAGGGTTTTCTTTCGCCCTGTCGGTGGGATTCTGGCTGAGATTATTGGACTGGATGCAGAATTGGCAAATTTTCCAACTTGTCAGAGAAATGCCATTTCTGCAGTGCACCAAGTTTTCACAACTCTTGACTGGAATACATCCGAAACAGAATGCCCTTACCTAGTGGTGGGTTCAAGCACAAGGCCCTGTCTGTAATTTTTCTGTTCCTAATGCATTAGTTATTTCTGATCTGCCCTGGATGGGTCTACATCAGAGGCTGGTAGGCTACTAGTCAGAACTAGGGATGTTAATTAACTTTAACCGTTAATAAACCGTTTATACATTTTAAGCAATTAATGCTATTGGGTAAATGGTTAAAATTAATATTAACGACTGAATAAAAAGCTGAGCCTCCTTCAAGTTAACCAGCAAGCGGCTGGCAAGACACGTAAGCATAATTTGGGTCTTGAGGAGTCATGGCATTTATCCACCGACAAATAAACTGTGCACACACTGCACTGCTATGTTCACAGCTATTACGGCACCGACAACCCCACAGTCATCGCCACACAGTCTGTCGGACCCCAGCTATCACCATCATCATCATCATCATCACACACGCTGTCTCTCGACCGGACGCTTGCTAAAGTTATATTGTGCTTGCAGAATACGCCAGGCAGACAAACAGCTGACAACCTTGCAGCTAAATGATGTGATTGAGACTGACTAAGACAATACGTGCAACATCTTGGCTGACACAGTAACTCTCCTGAATGGTTGAACTGGGGACTCAGTTGTCTGTTTTGCGATGGTGGATTCAACCTGTTTGTGTATCAGCTTATCATTGCAGCTGGGCGGCTTGTTAGGCACTAAAAATAGCACCGCTGCATGAAACACGCTTAATGGTTAAAAATTAGTTAACAAAGGTCGCTTATCGGTTTGAAATAAACATCTAAATTTGCATGCCTAGTAAGATTGAACATAAAAGATGTGGTGGGGGTTTTCAAACAGGGGAAGTGTATGACAGAATATGACAGCATTATGAAGGGAAGTCAGTAATCTCTTAATGTTGTCCAGTGGCGTGGCTAGGTAACTGACTAGCAATAAGTAGCATATTGTTACCAAACAAGGACATTAAAGCCATGCCGCCATGTGTAAAAGAGACAGTGTGTTGGATCTGGTGACATCTAGTGTTGTAGTTGCAGAATGCAACCAACTGAGTACCTCTCCGCTCACTCCTCCCTTTCCAAGACTTAGGCGCTGAGTGGAAAACGGTGGTGACGCCGTTCGCCTCACACTAATTTAGGAGCAACTGAAGCCAGATGGTTGCTGGTCGTACCACGGTTTTACACTCTGCGGTTCACGTTACCACAGTTTCAAAAGCTGTGGCACAATGAGGCCATCAAACTGCTACTGTGCTGCTCTATATTTAAAACATTATCACTGTGTGCTAAATTGTTTAAGGAGCACTGCTTTGTGATTATTGTAATGCTCTTTTTTTAACCTCTGAGATACATTTATTACAGGACACATCTCTAAGTATATTATTCTATTTGTATTTCATGATAATAATTTATCATTAATGGCTGACAAAGTATTGGTTATATCGTGCCATACAAATAATGAGTTTTAACACGATAGCCTGTGAGTTGGGCTCATTTTTAAACATCGCAAGAGGACCTTAGCAGTGCCCCCTTGACACAGATAAAACACATCTGGGTGCATGACGACAAACAGCCATTCTAAAACCAGTTCAAGCAGACTTGTTTTTAAAAATCAGAGTATTTTTCAGTGAAAACAGTGAAAACAATATGATTTTACTGACAAAACCAACATTTTTTGAGTATGACTTCTTGTGACAATGGATAGCTCAATACAGTGTCCTTCTTTTGTTTTTACTGTTGCCATATCCTCACTAATGTACATATGATTTAAACAATAAGCCTCTCTCGCTCTCTCTCTCTCTCTCACACACACACACACACACACACACACACGCTCTACACAGAGAAAGACACTGTTGACCGGGAAGCAGAGTACTGTATCTTTGCTGCCACCTAATGCAGATATCACACACGCCGTCTCCCAGCACCAGGAGGCTTTACTCCTACTTTGTCTCCAGCTCAGGCTTTGGCTTTTTTAATCCTGCCGTGTGGGGTTGCAAACACACTCACAGGTCCCGGGCTCTTCAGCACTGCGGCAGGCCTTAGGTGGCCTGGGGTTTTTTTGTTTTCCAGGGGTGGCAGTGTGTGAGGCGTTTGTGATATGCTAATTTAATCATTTTTCGTCCACTCCTCCCCTTCCTTCTTTCCCTTTTGCACCTATCAATCTAATCACTTCATCTGGATTCCTAGCGCAGGTGGAGAGCAGGGGGGGTGGGGGGGCACAGAGAGAGAAACAAATAGAAAGATAGAGGGAGAGAGAGAGAGAGAGAGAGAGAGAGAGAGAGAGAGAGAGAGAGAGAGAGAGAGAGAGAGAAGAGACTCTGGCTGCGCAAATACCACAACAGCAGCCCTTTCATCTATGAGCGCATGCGGCCTCCATCCCCCCACAAGCTCACACCTCCCAAATGCTTTTAATTTTAGTGATGGTTCACTTTAATTATTATGAAAATTAAATCAAATGTAATCGGCGGATTAATGCGACCGATGAGATAATTCAGCCGCATGGTGATGAGAGCGGGTGGATCGTCTATAAATCTCCGCCAAAACGCTCAGGAGGAGGCAGTCAGGAGGTGTCCGGCTCCACAAGCAGGAATGCAGTGGGGTGTTAAGTCAGGTTACCCTCTTTCCTTGTTTACACATCAGTGTTTAGCCGTTTTTTAAATGGCTGACAGAAACAATTTTTGACGTAAATTAACAGGAACTTTAATTTTGGTAAATTAGTCAGCCTACCTCAGTGTCTTTTAAAGTAAAAGGGACGACACCCAACTACAAAAGGTACATCATATTCCTATTATATCATATGAACTTGATACCTACATTTGACAAATTTCACTCAGTCCGTATTAGTGCATTATGACGTGTTATCTCAGAGGACAGGTAACGTTGTAAACTATAAATCACACATTAAATGTAGATAAATTCAGCAGGTAAAACACCGATATAGACAGAAGGTAGAGGCCTCTAGAAACCTGCCAGTCTCTCTCTAAAGATACTTTAGCCTATCTATCAGTGATTACACACTGGACAGATCCAAGTAGTATCACCAAGTAGAAGTCTCCTCACTATACCACGAATAAATGCAAACTCAGCTCAGGGTGGCTTCAGTCATTATGGTCCTACTCTATGCTACAACAATGTCTTCTTTTAAAGGAGACCAAAACCATATCTTCTTTGCAAGCTTTTAGTTGTGTTTAATGTGTGGTTAACGGGTAAAAGTTTTATTTTTAGAACCAGTATTATGACAGTTTTTATTCCATGTTAACCATAATAATACTTTCTTATCTTATTCCTATTTAACTGTAATAAATAATATATGTAATACATGATGTAATATATGTAATACCTTCTTATCTTAGACGTTTTTGTCATGTACGATCTTTGCCTGTTTTTTGTTTTTATTTGAAGCACATGAAATCTACGCCTGTCATATGAAATGTTTTATATAAGTAAAATTTGATTGATTGATTGATATCTGTTGGTCTGAGTTTTGTTAAAATTAGAGTCAGAGAGGTACAAATACCAAAGACACTTCTTGGGCTACCTGCAGATGACAAACCTGGGCCCCTGTCAACAATGCATCAGTCTAAGCCTGTGCTTTCTATGAACACAGTAGGATACTTCTTGTAATATTATGTAGTAAAAATGGGATTCAAGGAGGCCTCCAGCTGAGCATATACTGTAGCTTAACTCATCATCTATAGACACATTTGCAGGACAACCACAATGAGCTGTAGTGTTTGTCCACATCTGTAATTTATGAGAGCTGTCCAAAGGGACTGATGACAGCTCGTCTCAAACACACTATCATGTGTTTTGATGCAAAGTTCAACTCAGCTGATTTGTTTGTGGGTGTACAGATTTGCTACCGTCTTTACAGAAATAAAAAGAAGACGTGATTCTAGCACACCACTGGTATTTGTAAAAATGAATGTAGGCCAAGTCTTTTTTTAACCTCTGATTTCCTATTTTTCTTGTCCCGTCGCATCCATCCCACTCTTGTCCTTCTGTCAACCCTTTTTCTTTCTGTCTCTCATTTTCCCCAACTTTACGTTTAAGCTTTTATTCCATCTCTTAACTTTCCTTTCCTGCCCCTCTCCGCACTCCCACTACTTCACTCATTTCCCTTCCTCCTCACCTCCTTCCCTCCCTCCCTTAATCACAGAGTGTGAGGGAATTGATAACCGTCTATTACCATATGTTGCTCCATGATTAATGTTCTCAGGTCTCTCTCGTTGTTTCTCATTCATAGCTCATGTCATGGCCCATAAACTAATACCTAAAAGAGATCTGCCAGATAATTCCCACTCTAAAAAAGAAGAGGGCAAGAGAAAGAGACACTCGGAGGGAAAGATACTTAAGTCTGGTAAAGGGCAAGAGGAGAGGGGCTGTTAGCGGCACGATAGGAAAGTCAAAGATGAAACAAGGGGAAAGGAAAGAGTTCTTCGTGCTTTGGCACTGATTGAAATATTTAGTTCCATTTTGTCTGGCAGAGCAGGTGTCAGCGTTATGCCAAATGGAGTTATTAAGGGCATAAATCTGAGCCCAGAGCACCCATCATGGAATATTTATTAGGTAGCACCATCCTGTTATGAATCTATTGATAACAAGCATTGTGATATGGGGCAGAAGCTACCTGGAAAGGACTCCTTACCCAGTCAGCATGAGTATGAAGTCACATTTTCCCACCCAGTAAGGAGTAATTAACAAAAACATTAAAGTACATTCCCATAAATAAATTTGACATTTTCTAGTCCATTGCTTTACTTGGGGTTGTACCAAGTTTTTTTCTATCAACCTTGTTCATGTAGTATATTAAACCTACAAGCATCATCATCAGATCGTGATCTAAAATCACTTGGGCAGTAGCCTTCGGCATCTTGATACCGATGCACAAGGCACCCTTTAGAGTCTGCATGAGATGCAGCTTATACCAGTATAAACCCACTGCATCATTATTAGATGGTAATAACAGTGAATGTAGTATGAAGAGTGAGAAACTCTGCAAAAGCTGGGAGGGAGTTGTCGTGGATGGGTCAAACAAACATAGGACTTTCACCCAGGGGACTGGCGTTCAGTTTCCGCGTGAAACCAAAAGTTATTTTTTTACTCATGACGTTATGTCGTAATGTTATGACATGATCTTTTTCAGACCCTCAAGGCTTTTACACACCAGTGTTGTCAATTTTGCGATTTGCACATCAACATATTTTTTCAAACTGCTGGTTTGAATGAATACTTTCACACAGAACCACTAATCTGTTCACACCTTTCACAATAAAATTCCTAGGCATATAATGGCAGGTGAGTATTGGTTATTCGCCCTTGGTGTGTAAAGGCCATAACCAAGTAGATTTGTTGCCTAACTGTGATTTTTCCACAATGTTAACACTGTGTTACAAAGTTAACCTTCTGCATTAAGATGCTACTCAAACGCCTGCCCCCGGCATCATTACAGTGGCGCAAAACAAGACAAGGAGTAGGGGCGAGATCACATTGGCATATGCGTGTTAGGCAGCTAAGGGACAGTGTATTTTAGTTTAGTAAACCCTGGCAAGCTCGGATCAGTTTCCAGATGGCACACACTTAAACAAATGAACACACACACACACACACACAAACACACAGTTCTCGACCCAAATTTGACAAAAACAGGAATAGGCTGGTCTATGAGGACTACTCGAGTTTGTAAAGGTCTAATCACACTTCCTCTGGTTCCTAAAACAAATCGACAGGTGAGACATTTCTCAGTCCTCCTACACACAGAACGTATAGATGAAATAAACAAATATCGTACTCAGGCACCGTCCAGCTTTCTGTCTTTTCGTACTGTATTACCATTGTAATCTGGTCATTGTCATGGCTGTCGTCTATCCTCATTTTGTCTTTTGCCTCATGCATACAGACATGCACACACAGTGTAATAAATACAAAGTGACACACTAGCACAGGGAAGTGAATGCATAATTGATAAGATCATAAATTTTACGTTTATTCTTGCTGACCATTATACTCTGGTTTGACCATGTACACCTGTACTAGAGATTCCAGCAGGTAAGGAGATGAGAGAGGGGAAGGTATGACATTTCAATATAAGCACAAATGATCACTGATTGTTTTTTTAATAGGTAATACGTATTATATCCTCATGTAAAATAACTCCAGTGTGGAGTTGTGTCATTTGGTGGTGCGAATGCATGGAAGCGCTGCAGTTAAAAGGAAATGCCGGCATCCTCTTTAAGATTTCAGAATTCATCCTTTAATTTCTAGTTTTTCTTAGATTGTCGCTAGATCAAAAAATGAACTTAACTGTCACGAGGGGCAGAAGAAAAGAAACGCACGCTTCGTTTACCTTCCTTGACTTTTGCAGAAGCTTCCTCCGGTGTAATGATCTTTGGACAATTCCTTTAGCTGTCCCACAGGAAATGCTCAACATTCAGATTACACTCAGTCACGTCATTGGGAATTAGAGTCCAAAGGAGTCATCTGGTAGGTTGCCTTGACTTTTGCTCAGATTCTTCCATCAGATTTCCCAAAGGGCGCTTTGCAAGGTGCAAATAAAGCTGTTGTGCACAAGGGCATTATTTTGTAAACCAAGTGTGTTTCATTGTTTTGTTTTTTTCTCAGAAACTCAAATTGTACTTTGCACCGCTCTGGTTTTCAGTTTAAATGAATGAACGAATTTTCCAACTGAGCTTTTTCCTCTTGTGGGTTCCCAGAGGGTCCAACTGAAATTCAATCACTGAAGACAATCAGGGTGTAATTAAGCTACTTCTAATTTAACTGTCGGTCAGGAAATGATAATAATATTAGCCTTTACTTACAACAGAACTCAATTAAAAAAAAAAAAAAAAAAAAGAAAAATGAGCCAGCGACATTCGCCAGCTATGAGACACTAAGAGGGGGAAGCTAAAGCGGGAAAGATGAGAGGAGCAGTGAAAAAGTATAACAAAGAAACAAACTGAGCAGAAAAATGTGCAGTAACCAACTATAAACAGAGAAAAACAAGGAAGGAGAGAACAGGGAAATGAGACAGCGTGAGTCAAGTGTGCATAATAATGTGCGCGGCACTCAAGTCTATATTTAAATGGTGCCATTGAGCTGCTTGTTGAAAACAGAAGCAGTTGAGTTGATACGTAGCAGTGAAAGGCCGTGCATACATTATTCTGGAGTCGAGATAATTTGTCCACAATTAGCCAGAACAGGGTGCAGTGAGAGGCTGATTAGCATGTTGGAACAAGTCAGCCACAGGAATAGAGACACAGGGGCTTTGAAACTGACATGAATTCGACATCGCACATACTCTGTCATATTTTCTTTTCCCCTCATTCATTGTCTTGCCTTTTTTTTTCTGTGCTCTTCTTTAAGGCTGAATTAATATTCATGCAGAGGCAAATGATGAATATGGATGTGCAGACAAACTGACTTGTTTCTGTGACGATAACAAGAAAAAAAAAGAGGGAACACCGAACACAGTCCCTTGAGAAACAACGTGTGTGGATTGTTAGTTTAGTTGTCTGTATTTTTTTTTCTTCTCCGGGGGAACCCAATATATGGATTCCCCAAAGTGTACCCTCTTTCTGCTAAACAACATATCAGAGAGCACACTGTGGTTTTAATATTTTAACAATCATTTTGGTACCAGAGAGAGTTCATTTTAATTGTGTGTAAGGTGCCTGTATTGCTCAGTGTGACACCAAATGGCTTTTATTCAGATCAAATATTACATTTTCAAATCTTTTATTATTATTTTTTTTGTTCTTATCAGTTGATTTTGGCATGGCAAAAATATGAAAATCTAGCTGCTCAAATGCAGTTACTCATCCTAACTGACAGGCCTCTGTAGTAGATGACAAATTGATCTGGATTCAGTTCAGTATTTGGAAGCCAAACCTCAGTACTTGTGCCAGAAAAAAAATCATACATGATAAATGTTATCAGAGATTCAAACAATAAGAAAACCTGTTTTTCAAGAGGATGGAACTACGTGTCCATCAGCATAATTAAGGTCAACAACAACTTAACAACAAACGTCAGCGGCTTAGTCTGAGCAGTCTGCTGCAGACTCCAGATCAAATGTGATCAATGCAAATGATCCTTTAACAACATCACGCAATAGGATCCAAGAGTCAAGAGGAGGAAACCATAAATTAACCTCTCTGTGGCCAAGTGCTCCGCAGCACCAGCAGGTGGGAGTTTACACAAAGATGGATGACCAAAGAGAACCACAAATCTTCTAAGAAGGCTTATAAAGACTGCAGCGAATTCCCAAAAGACTGTATACAACACACACACACACACACACACACACACACACACAATGCAAAAAAGCTAACAAAGTGGTTTTGAAGCATGATTTGAAAGTATAGTGATGGCATACCTGAGCACAATTTTGGAGAAATTAAATACTTACACTACAGAGGTAGTTATAATGCCAATATATAAAGACCTGACTGAATAATAGCCCTGTGATGGTCTGGTAAATTGATTAGGCTCACTTAGTAGTAGCCTATTTGCAGAAAACTCAAATAATCAGAACTGAGTCTATACCAGAGGGCCAGAACTGGAACCCAGTGGTGGGTCATAATAAAACACCTATTGTATTGTATTGCATTGTTAAGATGCAAAATGGTACTAGGTTCCCAATTTCCCCTAACTGACATGACATTCTTTCGTCCCTAGCGTTTAGCGCAAAGTTTGGAACCCCTTATTCAACTTCATCTGCTGAAGTGCTAAGAAGAAGACCAGAGAGAAGAAATTTACCTTTTTTAGTCCCACAGTTTAGGGAAATTCCATTTACACAAATATTCAACTCATACAGTTTTAGAATAGCAGACCTGAAATAACACATTTATATTGCACTAATGGAAAGATGTCAGAGTGCTTTTGGAATGCATAACTGACATAGCGCCCCGAGTAGTATAAAGGGGTTTGGTGCCTTGTAAAGGGGCACCTCGGCACTGCCCAAGAGGGAAACTGGCACCTCACCAGAAACCAGTTTACATTCAGATATCTTGGTCCAGGTCAGGAGGTCAACCGGGACCACTCTGTTCCCAAGCCAACTCCCATGACAGATTTTCGTCCCTAGCAACTCCCTGTAAACGCAACAGACTGAGCTACTGCTGCCCAACCGAGAAATCATACCACTGACGTGCTAACATGACAAGGTTGGCACCAGTGGATTCCTTACATTTTCTAGTTTCATGATACCGGTCTACCAGGCCAAACTGAACCCATTTTGGGCAACCCTGGTCTAGAGAATGACTAAGTTGATGTGTAGGTCCAGACTAGACCAACTGATTTACAATGATCAAGTTCATAAACTCAGTCATCCACTCAAACAATCATCTTAGACACTGGGAAAAAAAACTGAACATTTGTTTAGAAACAACGGTTTTCTGAATCTATGCTCATTTAAATAGATGATATTTGGCTGTAGTCATGTGACTCGTTCCTTTCAGTGTATATTACATGACACAAACTAGTTAGACTGCAAACAAAACAGTGGGGATTAAATTTGATCACTTTCCGTGAAGCAGCCAGCCTCTTCAGCCACATACATTTCTCATTCTGTCCATCATACTCTCTCCGCCAGCATCTCCTCTAAAGTATCTAAACAAAATACCACAGTACAGCATATGTGATTTACTCCAAAAGCTGGTTCAGAATATTAATTCAATTTTCCTCCTTTCTGGAATCCAGTGATCACACATTTTCTGGTGCGGTTTGAGCAGAGACGATATAACACGAATGTGAAAGCAAACCTCCAGAGAAAAACAATCCCATCTATCCCACCATGCATCTCTTCACCTTTCCCGCTTCTCTTTGGACGGCAGGCAGCGTTTGAAGCCTTATCGGGTTCTCCGCTGTTTCATGTCCGCCAGATGAAGGCTTTTAATGTCGGAGCAAAAGGTAGCGTCTGAATAATTACTAGGGCGCCAAGCTGAGAACGCAAATTACTGCACACAGCAACAGATGTGTTACACATTGACATCAACAGAGCTGCACAAACATGACACGTATGCAAACAAACAGGCCATTCACACACACATGAACATGTCATCGTGCGCAGCTATGGAAACCCATCTTTGTCTCGGTCTCACACATATGCGCAGACATAGCACAAATACATAGTGAAAGCTTCAATTTGAAGTCTTAACTCCCTCTGCAGTTTATAAGCATGCATACCATCCTTGGGGGCTCGGATGAGGCATGTCGCTTGGACCTGCAGTCGAGACCCTTTATCCAGCCCTGCAGACTTATTTCAGCTAAAGCAGAAAGTAGCGGCGAGCATGGCCTGAAATCTTGAACAGTATTGGGTGTCCTGTAGTAGTAGGAACAGAAGAAACAAATCATCAGCACTAAGTTAAAGGTCCTTTCTTAGCTTAAAAGCTTATGGGTGAAACACGTTTGTCTTTTTGCTGAGAATAAACTTGATCTGTGAGTGCCAGTGATTTGTTTTTTTCTAGACTATTTCAGCTCCCAGGAGAAAGCCTCCACTTCAACCCTGAAGTTCCTCTAAGACCCTGTGGGTGAGGCCTGGATGTGCTACATGCACAACTAAAGGATGGTCTTCAATGACGCCATAGTGATGATGGAGAAACAGACGGGCACTGCTGTTCATTCTGCCTCCTACCTCAACAATCTCCTTTCCTGGACCCTGCTGAACTACGTTCTATAGTGGGATGAGGTTGAATGTATGTAATCTCAAAGCTGCAACACAGCTACACTGATGAAGGCCAGCGGTTCGACAAAACAACTTACATGAAGATGTACTGTACACCACTGAGAAGGTCACGCAGTGGACTGCAGACCAGTAGACAAGCGCTGGGCGGAGATGTTCATCCATTGCCAGATGAGGGTGTTCCATTAACAATGGTGTAACCTGTCAGTTCGCTATGTGTTTACCTGGCACAAATACCCGTGACGGACGAGGAACCCTATGGGACTGACAACTCTGGAAGCATTTACTCATTGCACACATAAACTCAGCGATAGCTGCGCATAGCTCCATGATAAACTTTTGGAAAACCGCAATCTCTTATCATACCGAAGGCCCAATTGCTCTGAAAATACACACTCTTCTTCCAACAAACAGAAGCACATGGCTAATTATTATAGAGAATGATGTCAATGGACCTTTAACATTGTTTTTTCCTACTAGGGAAGCCCAATCTGCTTCCTATTACTCGTTGCCGTCGTTGGTTGGGTTGGTTAGAGAAGTGATTTTAGTTAGCTTCAGAATAAGAATATTATGATAAGCCAAACTGAGGCAAAATAGGGCAGGTCATGCCTTCATCATGGTAGGAAAAACTTTAAAACCTGGCATGTCAGATGAT
Source organism: Pterois miles (assembly GCA_947000775.1). Classification (NCBI taxonomy): domain Eukaryota; kingdom Metazoa; phylum Chordata; class Actinopteri; order Perciformes; family Scorpaenidae; genus Pterois; species Pterois miles. The sequence goes on along the minus strand of CAMQGK010000463.1, from coordinate 276,297 downwards.
GTAATTTTGCGTGAATAATTAGCCATGTGCTACTGTTTGGGATAAAAGTTGGGACATTTTTCAGACTATCAGAGTTTCGTAAAAAATGGGCCTTTGGAACATATGGCACCATAACATTGCAGACTGGTATGAACTAAATAAATGTTGTTATTCTAAATGTATCCTCCATCCTGGGCTGCACGGTGGTGTAGTGGTTAGCGCTGTCGCCTCACAGCAAGAGGGTCGCAGGTTCGATTCCAGCTTGCGGCTCTTCTGTGTGGACTTTGCATGTTCTCCCCGTGTAAGCGTGGGTTTTCTCCGGGTACTCCGGCTTCCTCCCACCATCCAAAGACATGCTGTTTAGGTTAATTGATTACTCTAAATTGCCCGTAGGTGTGGATGTGAGCGTGAATGGTTGTCTGTCTATATGTTGTCTGTCTCTATGTGCCCTGCGATGGACTGGCGACCTGTCCAGGGTGTACCCAGCCTTCGCCCAATGCCAGCTGGGATCGGCTCCAGCCCCCCCGCGACCCCTAACGGGATAAGCGGTTGACGATGGATGGATGGATGGATGGATCCTCCATCCTACATTCAAGTAGTGTGGATGTTGTGTGAACTTTTTGGTGAATTTATCAAAATTAAGATGTTTATAGCGATGCAATATCAGTGGACAGGGGTAACTGCTGGCAGTTTTAAAGGGTTCGGTGTTTTGCTCAGTCAGTGCTGAGGAACATTTCCAACACAAAACAAGGTGTTAAGCAACACATCCGATAAATATTTTCTGTTCAAACTAAATGGTTGGGTAGCACCATGTGTTGTGTCAGCTACAGCAGTGTGTATTGTTGGTACCTATAATCAGGATGACAGACAGACAGCGATACTCCCTGCCATTTACCTAAGAGGCTGCTCATTCATCTGCCAGCTCTCTCTCTCTCGGTTTACCTCACATATACACACTTCCATTCTGTCTTTCTCATTCTCTGAGTGTCAATTAATCTTTCTCTCTTTATCCATCCAGCTTGTTCTCCGCCTGCTCGCTCGCTCTCTCTCACTTTCGCACACATTCAGTACCGTTCTCTCCCCCCTCCGCTCATTGTGCTGTTGCCAGTGTAGTTAAGGTGATGGCTTGACAGACAGCGCTTTAGGGCGACGCCTGTTTGCCTTGTGTTTTATGGCGTCAGTATTGTGAAGAAGGCATTAAGCATCTGTCGCCGTCATTAGCCGGCCAGCACACTCAGTCTGTTATGAGATGCAGATGAATGACTTGAAGGAAATCCAAATGTTCACATTCTGTCATTCCCTCCGCGGAGCGTTTTATTGGATTTTCTAATTACGCTCTATCATTCTGTTTTCTTTTTGTTTCCAGCGCTGGATGCAGGACAGCTGTCGAAATCTCACGGTCCAACTGTGACTCTAGAGATTATTAACAATTACATTGTTTTACTTATTTATTAAAAATACAGAGGAAATATGATTTAAACCTGTTTCACAATGCCATGAATCAGATGGAGGGTTTTCATATAATTTTTTCTTATTCACTTGTAACAATCAGTGTAACTGTCTGAGCATGGATGTACTTCTGAACATTTGTAAACTTGCAAACACCTCAAAGCTGTTGGACACTCTAGAGCAGTTGGGGGTTAACCCTTGCCTTGCTAAAGATCAACTGTTTTGGGAAAGTGCTGCTCTTTCTTGGCTGTTCTCCTATACCGCTTATAGCTATACCTATGAAAAAGTAATTTGCATATATCACACAAAATCCATTTGTATGTACTCCACATAATAGTGAACCAGGAAATACCAAGAATGACAAACGCATCATATCGAGGAGGTCGGGGTGGATGAGTGGGTCAAAAAACACCAGACTTTCGCCCAGAAGACCACTGTTCATATCCTGTGTGAAACCAGAAGTCAGTGTTGATGTATCTGTCACTTAACTTTTGTACATAAGTTATGGTTTTAAGTCTGGTGTTATTTTAACCCAAGAAACCCAAGACAACTGGACTGCTGCACCTCCCTGTTGCTCTGTTTTTAGGCTTTAATAGATCTAGCCTGAGGCGGGAGACTTTGGCCAATCATAGGTCATTTCAGACAGAGAGAGTTCCTATTGGCGGTTCATTCACCAGATGCAGCTGTCAATCACTTGGTCAGCAGTGCTTGGTGTTTCCTCAGCTAATCTCAACATGGCTGCTGGGTCACAAACTTTCTCATTTTACAGCTAAACAGTAACTACAAGATGTTTCTGAAAACATGTGAGGAGAGAAATAGTCATTACAGTAACAGAATATTGATTCATATTTGATCAGCGCTGCCTAGTTTGATCAGAGTTTGTGAGTGACTGACAGCTACTCAGAGACGGCAGGCTCCAGCTGAGCTCTGATTGACTGTTTTCCTCCGGTCTGTGAAATCTTGCAGATGCCATTAGGAGCACCAGAGAACACAGAGGCGCATGATTTTTTAAGATTACCTGTCTCATGTACTATTGTCAGGATATAGTGACTGCTTGATAAAAAATAACTTTTAAAATCATATTTTGCTCCATTTCTACCCGCTGCTGCATTTACTAAACCTAACAAAGTTTTTTTTGTTGCCTAAACCTAACCAAGTGGTTTTATTTTGAAAAGACTGGAGTGGAAATTGAGACATTTGTAGGAAAACACAAAAAATGAGGACAAACTTTTTGTAAGCTATCATACAAAGTGTTGTACGAAGATATGTTGCTCTCTTACTTACATGCCCGGATTTTTCCTTCTGGTACAGGAATCAAAACAGTGTCAGAAGCTAACATCTAACCTTGAGGTCACTATTTGGACCATTTCTTTTCACATTTTGAAGCCTGAATTTAAAACAGACCACATTTAGTGACGAAAACCTAAAATGTCAAGGTGAAATTTCTTTATATAAGGTGCATTTTGTAATGTGACTCTGACAAATCTCAAAGTGTGTCTGTATATACAGTAAATGTGCCTCCTCTTGCGGCCGTCCAAGCACATGTTCTTGTGTATGTGTCTCTGCATGTGTGTGCCTAATGCGATGCCCCAAGCAAAGCCCCCGCTGGGACATCATGGTCAGACAGACTTATTCAACGACACAAATAAAAATCAATAAACAATCTGAAGTTTTCACCCTAAACACTGCTTCTTTTTTTAAGCTTTGTTTTTTCAATGAATATACAACGTGGCCAGGTCCTCAGCGGCGTAGACAGGTCCTGTCCCTGGGAGAGATTAGATAGTGTCTCTAAAACAAGGAGAAAATTGAGGGAGAAAGGAGAAGAGGAGGAGGGAAGAGGTGCAGCAGAGCAGTGACACCGTGGGTCAGATCAAATGAATAGAGTCTGAAGTTGTAAAAATGTATAGAAAAAGATGTTTGGAGGAGGGTAAGAACGATGACAGGGCATTTTGTCCATGCTAAGCAAATTACTCATCTGGCATGAGTTGGTCAATGTGATCAAATCAAATATAAGATGATAAACCTTTTTTTTAAATTTTGTAGCAAAATAAACTGGACAAATTACATTGCTATTTTGCTTTACTTTATTAAAGTACTGTAACATCATTGTTTCATTTAATTTGATTTATTTATCTATCTTTTAACTCAAAATTGATTTAATTATTAACGTAACGTTTAATGCACAGACGGTCTACACAGCCAATTTATGTGCATATCTCACACACACGCAAAACTACACCCTCAAGCGTGTGTGTGTGTGTGTGTGTGTGTGTGTGTGTGTGTGTGTGTTAGTGTGTGTGCTTCCATGTGGGTCTACGTGAGTGTGTTTTGGGATGGGCCACTTTGCCAATAGCACTAATTAGAGGTCAGTTCAGTTTGGGTAGATTCTGTTCTCACCCCCTGATTCCACTACCAGGTCACTACTAGGCTGCTACTCTGTGTGTGTGTGTGTGTGTGTGTGTGTGTGTGTGTGTGTGTGTGTGTGTGTGTGTGTGTGTGTGTGTGGCGTGTGTGTGTGCCTCTAAGCCCATATGTGGCAGAGAGCGAGGTGAGGGCTGGTGGGTCTCGGGGCCAGACCAGGCAGCCAGTCAACCCAGCGAGGAGGGCTCCGTCATGGGATGAGGCTGCTGGCCGGCCTGCCTCTCTGGCCTGGATCTATGAATCTGTCTGCAGGCCCTACAGGTCATGGGCCCATATACGTCTGTAAGGCTACTGTCACATCACATAATAGCAGACAATCTTGTTTTTTTTTTTTTTCCATATCATGTTCTCTGCAGCTCGCTCTGTCGCTGCCCCTTATTCTCTCCAATCTTCAGAAACAATTTGTACATTTCTTACATTTTGGTGAAGCCCTCATGAAATGCGTCATGAAATGTTAAAACCCTATCATGAGAAGCAAGAATCTGCAGAGTACAGCTCATTGAAGCACACAGTATATAAAGATATACATAGCAAGAGGGAGGAGAAGAGAGAAAAGAGCAGAGCAGGGCATCTGAGTCTCGCCAAAGGGGGTGTCAGACATACTGTGTGTGTTTTGTGTGTAACTTAGTGTGATTGTGTGTGCGTGTTTCTGAGTTTTATTGAATAGCAGTGTTAACAGATATGGACACAAGATTGGAATAAAAGGAGGATGAAGTGTAGATGTTTTGAAGCTGAAGGCTAATGTGTGTGATAGAGAGAGAGAGAGAGAGAGAGAGAGAGAGAGAGAGAGAGAAATATGGGGTAATCCACGAGTAGCCTGACCGATGGCATGTATTACATTTTAGAGACCAATTGCCATTTAAGGTATTGGTTGCTGGCACAAGTCAAACATATTTTTAAGGATGTACACCAGATTCCCATCACTTTTACTACCCTGACTTCAGGAATCTACTTAAATTACACACACAAAACAATTATAGCACCCAATCATTTTAACAGATTACATTTTAAGCATATTTTATTTGCTCTGTTGAGTGAATTGACTTATATTAAATACACACAAAATATTTCAGGATTCCATGTAAAGAAAATGGCAGCAATTATAAACTAAGATGGTCTAACCTGCCTCACCAGGTGGTTTGTGACCATGTGAGAAGCCGTCATTAAAAACTGTTTGGAAAAGGGCAGGCGCTTTCAAAAATACTTGGTAGGTGATTTGATGAGCCATCTGTCAATCAAATCAAACTCTTGTCTTATCGAGAAAGGCCTTCAGTGCCGTTCTTTGCTCTTCATTCAATGAAGAAATGCTCTCCGGGTCTGATAATGTATTGCAGCATACGTTAACCTCTTCAGGAGCCGTCACTGCTGTTTGGAAGCAACAGTCGCCTCTTTGTGTCATCTCACAGACATCTAATCCACACCTGTAGCTGCCAGGAGCTCCTCACAGATGCTAACTGATCAGCATTCTGGCTTGCCGGACACAAACGCATTACTTGAAGCCAAACGAGATGGATTTTCGTGATATGCAATCAAGCGTGCTCTCATGACATAGCGAGAATCCAGCTGGTAAAAGATGTTCAGCTAAGTGCAGCATTTTTGAGTAGGCTGAGTACACAAAACCTTGAAGGGTTTACATTGGGATTATGTACAGCGAGTGGGTCTCTGTTGTAAAATAAACTCCGTCAGGGCAATGCGGTACCCTAAAGGGGTTTATTTCACAACAATGACCTGCTTGCTGTATTATCCCACCTATTACATGGCAAAATACTTAACAAATCAATAATTTGACACAAAAATGGTCCGCCGGACCCTGAGATCAGAAGGCTATACGCCCATAGCAATGGTCTGATATACTGTAGATACTTTGTGGACACATGTATGGTAAATGTCTGACTTAGATCCGTAGCAATGGTCTGATATACTGTAGATACTTTGTGGACGCATGTATGGTAAATGTCTGACTTAGATCCGTAGCAATGGTCTGATATACTGTTGATACTTTGTGGGTGCATGTATGGTAAATGTCTGACCTGACTTGTCTGACTGACAATACTTATATTCATATGTGGTTCATCTCACCCCACTCTCCCTACAGCGTGTACAGAAAGTACAGGAGAGTAAATTCAACAAATTTCATGCATATTTTCTACACTTTCTGCTGAACATTCTGCTAAATCAGACCACATGGGCTGTGTTGGTCCTGGATATGTTGGTGCTCCAAGTGAGACAGGAATCTCAGTGGCATTCACATATAATTGATCTTGAGTCATTTGTGTTTTTGGGGTAAAAGTGCATTTTTTTCTGTTTTCTGACTGTCTTTTTTCTTTCTGTCTCTTTCTCTCTCTCCGTCTCTCTCTGTCCATCAAAGCAACCTAAGCCTCCTTTAGCCACGCTGGGTCGCTGAAGGCTGAAACCTACACCAAACTACCGGATGGACCTCAGACGCCCACGTGAACGTGCGCACACACACACACACACAGACAACTAAGAAGACAACAGATACTCGCCTCATCTTTTGGCAGGAGAGACAGACATAGAATAGGAGACAGAGGACAGACAGCCAGAGAGAGAGAGAAAACGAGAGAGAGAGACAGAGAGAGAGAGAGAGAGAGAGGTGAGAGAGAGAGATGGAAAGACATAAAAGAGATAAACACCAATAAGTAGTGAGAGATAAAGGGAGAGCAAGAGGAGGCTGCAGGTTCCTGGTCCCAGAATACACCAGACTGACAGGATTCAACCACAAGACTGGTGCAGAGTTACCACAGCAATTTATGACTGAGTGCAACTGAGATATTAATTGTGTCACACACACACACACACACACACACACACACACACACACACACACACACACACAAACATGTGAACACTTTAGATATGATCATCCAACATCTGCAGTCTTAACAGCAGTGTGGTGACATTGACATGTTGCGTCAAATATGTAATGAGTGTGTTTCAGACAGTGATGTGTGATTCAGACTCAGTTAAAACTCTCTCTCAGCGTATTTGAAAAATGCAATAGAGGAGTGGGGGAAACTTGGCAGTAGAAGATGTGACCTCGTGGCTATGTAGTGTGGGGTGTGGGGGGTCAGGAAGCACGGGGGACACTGGCTGACCACTGCACAGTGGACAGTGACATAGAGCTAGTCGTCAGCACCTAAGCTCAGCTCTGTTGGACTCTTGGTGTGTCTTCTGGAAAAAGAAAGTCTGATGGAGCTTTTACGATAAAAGCATGTTCATGGACATTTGGACATTTGACAGTCATTGTGTTGATACCTGTGTTGTAGTGGAACCAGCAGCTCCACAACAAGATGCTCATTGGTGTGTGTGTGTGTGTGTGTGTGTGTGTGTGTGTGTCTGGGGGGTTGTCAGTACACAGCTGTAGCCCCGCTGTTTGTCACAGTTAACATTACTGTTCGTCAGCCCTAAATATCTCGTTAAGCTCTGAATATAGGACGTGTTGTGTTTACTGCCACTGCAGAGGAATAAATGTCATGTAAGAGGAAGAGGCACAGACTGGGGCCACAGTCAGCCAGCGCTCCACTTGTCATACTGTACATGCTTGGAAAATAAATGGCATTAGTTTCAGTCAGTCAGTAGATCAGTTTGGACACATTTCGTACATGTCAAACAAAATGGGATCTTTACTAAATACAAGGGTTATTGGTTCACACAGTATTCTTAAGTTGTGTTTTAATGCGTCTATGGTGTCTCTACAACTTGCAGTATGACAAGGTTTAGAGGTTTTGGGTCGAAGTTATACAGTTTTTCCAAGACAGAGATTGGCCTTTGACCTTCCACAGAATTGTGGTTTGTGGACACAATGACAACCTGGTGGTGAGCTTCAGTGGTCAAGTTACCGTCGTAGACTAGTTGTGGCGGCTGAATATTTGTGCAGCATCACCAGTGTCATAAAGAGAAGAGATGCTTGGACTTATCATAATCTTTTGTGTCCAGGGTCATTGTGGACGTTTTAAAAGTAATGGGCTATGATACTTCCCTTATAGAACATATACGTATGTGTGTGTGTGTGTGTGTGTGAGAGAGAGAGAGAGAGAGAGAGAGAGAGCCTGTGTGACTGATGGGGTTGTGAGGAAACGTAATGACACACTCCAGTGGTCCAGAGAAGGGCAGAAGCACGGTCTCATTGATAACTGGATAATTATGTACTCTGTCATCATGTTATTGTGTGTGTGCATGTACATTTTATTGCTTAAGTGCATGCTTGCATACTATGTGTTCATTTTTCTGTTTTGGCATGACACCATTTTTCACAGCTCTATATGAACATGTTTGCTGCATGCACTAATTAACGGGTATACTGTGTGTATTTGACCTTTGCGTGCGTAGATAGATGTAATTTGGATGTGTAGTTGCACACACACACCCAGTGTCACATGCTTTTATACTACACCTACTGTAGCCTGCATGATTGTGTATGACAGCAGTGAAGTGGGACGTTAAATTGCTGCATTACCTTAGTACACCATGTAACATATACACACCTACTCTCTCTCTCTTTGACACACATAAACACATCACTCTTGCTGCACACAGAGACGTACACTCAGAAGGGGGTGTGTGTATTACAGGAACCTCCTTACAGTGAAAAGACATGACATCAATTTCATCTCAAATGACTGTTGTCATTATCCGTTTTTCATCTCCCCATCATCTGTACCTCCATCATCTCGCTACTATACCTGGCTCGCACATTAGAACATATGAAATAAGCACACATATATGCACATAAATGCATATTATTTTATTTGCACTGAAAAATGTGTGCAGCAGATGCACACGCAAACACCACAAACATACACGCACACACCAGGCCTCCATCCTGTCACAGAGCTAAGCCCTCAGCGTGTCCCACACTCCCATTGAGAATGTTTTGGACTTCTGCTGTTATGTAGTTTTCCCAGTGATGTGGGTTTGTGTGTCTTTGTGTTCTTGTTTGTTCCCTGGTGAGTCGAGGGGACAGCAGCTGGAGGAGGCCGTGCGATTGGGTTGTCACTAATCCCTTAACAACACAGCTGACCGTGATTGGCCAGGACCATACAGAAGGGGATGGAGTCAGCAGGTGGTCGGGAGGATGATTGAATGGTTGAAGATATGCAGCAGTGGGCAGGTGGAAAGTGGCAGATGTAAGGAAGGTAAAGTGTCTTTCTGGTTTGAGAGGTGAGGGCTTAAACAATTACCAGAACCAGATTTTCCCACAACTCACTAGGGCTGGGATGATACACCTATCTCTTGATACGATACTATCACAATACTTGGGTGCTGATTTGATATTTATGGTGATTTTTAATTGCTGTGATTCTAGAAGTGTTGTGATTTGATATTACTATTTGCAGTTTTTGTTGACATTTTTAACACTGGACCATGAATGAATCACACACTTCTGGGGACGTCAGAGACGTCCTGAAGTCAAATATCAGTTGTTGTCAGCAAATCATTTAATAGATGTTCTCTAGCAACCCAAAAATCAAAGAATAAGGACATTTCTCTCACAATTACGTGGTATTTTCTTTTTAATTTATAAGGGACATGTAATGTTTTATACTTGAATATAATCTAATCAAGCTTATTTCCACATATGTATTTTGTATATACAGTTCCCTTTGTCATCACTTTATTTTGAAAACCGGACGTAGTCACCGGTGTATACTTCCACTAACTTCTCCAAGTCCTTTGCTAGCTCTCACCATCAGCTCCATCCGGACTGTTTGAATCTATGTAACGTAAATGTCAATAGATGGCTGCTCTACAGTTGTAGCATCGTCTGATTTGACTGGAGATGAGAGTGATGGCTGGTTTGACCGTATGTTAGCGCAATTTGAGCAATGTGTGAAACCCAAAGTGTTTCCATAATTTACTGTATGTGTATTGTTTACCACTATGGATTTAAAATGTAAGGATGCAGGTCATACCCATGCAGACCCTTGACCGTTTTGTACTTTACAGTTTGCTTTGGTTGACGGATACAGAGCGGATATGACTTCACGTTATTCTGTCTACAACAATAAAAGCCGTAATTCGCTTCTGGAATAAAAACTAGATACTATAAGAAAAATGAAAAACTATTTAAAAAAAGATTGTGATACATAGGTGAATTAATTTTTTCCCCACCCCTACAACTCATACCACAAAAAATCCTCACAAAGCGATACGAATGCTCTATTAAAAAGAATATTTACAGTTCACAACTATACGAATACTTTGGGTATCACAGAGACCTAAAATGTTCACATTAGGAGCAAATATTCAAACAGACATAAATACTACATTAGCAACTCTGGGTCTGTATTTGTGTGTTCATGCCAGTGTGTGTTTGTGTCGTAATCGCCGCAGGCGTGATTGTCGTCCATATCTGTGAGGATGAAACCCTAATTAGAGGAAGCATACTGCAGGCTCTCCCTTTCTCTCAGTCTGACGCTCTTTTGCCTGCAGACCTTCTTGTCATTTCAGGCAAAGGTAGGCGCTCTGTGTTCTCACTAAAATCCCCTCAGAAAGCATCGCTCTGATATCAGCTCCTCAGTTGCTGTTTAACCAGACTAAAGCCAGAACAAACACACACAATATGACCCCACAATCAACACCACCAAACTGTGTGTGATCATGGGTATTTTTGTGAGAAGAAGACACACAAATGCATAAACTGCAGTCACTGCAGTCATAATGTTGTTATGAATGCATTAAAGGTGCAATGTGTCAGAATTTGATTTTAAAACATTCAGTAAATGAGCAAACATTATCTACAGAATGTGAAGAGGTCACTGTGTTGATGTTACGTCAAAGAGGTCTCTGTGTTGCAGATATATCTACTGAAATGAGCATGCTAACCAGCTAGCCTTAAGATATCACTTGTATCTTGACAGGTGACAGTGAACCACTGTAGTGTCCAGCCTGCCCTAGGGATGGGACTGTTTTAAATTGACAAACATCATACGTGTGATCCGTGGCGTGATTCAAGTGGGATCCAAAATAAGGTCCAGTGGGGTCCACCGGAGGGCGCGTAACTTAGGCTTTCTATTGGATTAAAGACTTTAAAATACTTTAAATAGTAGATAAACTTTTGACAAACTGATACGCTTTCCATAAAATGTATTGTCATTATTTTTCCTTTTGGTTGTTTTAGTCATTTAAATGGCTATTTTAATCCTGGTTGTACAGATTATTTTGCTTGATTTCCATTTTTTGAGATGACCAAAATATCTTGCATTCTTCACAGACTCAGTGACAACATTATTGAAATTCTACAGCGACTATCCCAGCCGCACCAGAGGCATTAGCATGATCCACCAGGAAGTGCCCTTTCTATCCATTGAGGCTCTGTGCATGGGTCACATCACAGATAGAGTTGTGGCTCCATCCATCATGTGGGTTATAGTTAGCCGCCTATGCTAATGTCTGACCCAATGAAAAGTTTACTGAGAGACGGACAAGGACATTGGGGTGGACTCTTGTCATCGCACGCCGTAAACACACACACGCTGTCTCTCTCACACACACGCGCACACACACACTCCTCACTACAACACTGTGGGGCTGTCATATTTCACAGTGCCCGGTAGCGTGGGGTGAGTTATGGCCATGTCACAGTATAGAGGGAGTGTACGTGTGTGTGATGTGTGTTTATGTGGCCGCATATTTATGTGGGTATGTGTTTACACTGTGCGTGTGTGTGTGTGTGATCTCAGGTCCACTCCTTATACGTTTATTTATAAAACGCCCCTCCACTCCAAATCAGTGGTGTCCAGAGTGCTGCTGCATGTGTAAATGACAAAATGATTTATAGAAATATTCCCAAAATAAAGTCCTACGCACCATGGGGGAATGGAATACCCCCCAACAGCATGGCCCCTCAATGGGAGACACAATAAATGTATGTATACACGAATACAGCGCACAAGTTTATGCACAGAAACTCATAGATGCACGCTCACAGACGTGGTGTGGTCCGTGTAGGGACGGAGAGGATGGCGCTCTGGTAAAACAGCTCTGTAGATTTATGACCTGTAAACTAGAAGATGGACAGATGGATGGATGGAAGGATGGCTCAATGGAAGGGCAAAATAAAAAAAGTGAAAGAATTAAGACAGAGGGAGAAGGATGGAAGGACAGGAGGACAAACAGATGATGGATGCACAGACGGATAGATGGGGGAAGAAGACAACAGAGAGGACAGCGCTCAGATAAAACAGTTTCAGGGATTTATGGCCTGTTAAGTAGACAGAGGAAAGAAGGATTTAAGGAAATGAGGACAAATATGGTAGAAGAGAAGAAGAAAATAAATGGCTGGACGGACAGATGGATCGAAAGTTGGCTGGAACAAAGGGAGGTCAGGGCAGTGATAGGAAGTAGAGGAAAGGAAATGAAAGGAGAAGAAGAAGCGAACAGAAGAGTCCTGAACTCTTTTTAGTAGGAATATAACAAATCCTGAAGTGGTCTTTGCCTCTTTGTGTGCCATGATTCCTGGAGGAATTGTCAAAGCATGAAATGAGTCTTACGCTGGGAATTGTCTCATTCTGACTGGAAATGGTGTTATCGTTCTGTGCTGGTAATTATGCTCTCTGAGGGAGCTGGCGTAGACAGAAAGAGCAGAAGAGAAAGACACACTTTGATCTTTTGTGAACGTGATGGGTTGAGCTGAAAGAAATAATGTCACTGTGAATGAGTGTGCATACGTGTGAGCGGTTACTGTACATGCAAGCTTCTTGGTGTCAAAACATTATTGTGGTATTAGCTAGTGTCCTGTGATGGTTATTGTTATGTGAACTGCTGACATTATCAGATATGTACATACTGTAGAGGAATGCCCTGAACAATAACCCCTTAAAAAAATTCTTGGGACTTTGGAAAAATAAAACAAGCTGACAAAGTCATTTGAGATTTTCGGACCTACATCAAAGTAATTTTATCTGCTAAATATTATCAGCTAGCTTTCATATATCCTGCCCAAATTCCTTGCACTCATTAGCTGTGCTTTCATTCAACTGTCAAGCAAATTTTAAGCATTTTTTTAAAAAGTGAAAGAAATGCACATAGTTTGGTCAGAAGGTGGCGCTATAGGCTACGCATGGCTGTAATCTGCCAGTAAACTGAGTAGAAATAGGAGAGGTTGCAAGCTAGAAACAAGACAAGTCGACTTGGCCATCTGACCATCTATAGGAGAAAAAGTGAGGTGAGGTGAGGTTTGTTCAGCAAAGGTGCTACCATTACCCATTTAGTGACTCAACTCTTTTTGACAAAGGCAAAAACCACCTCAAGTCAGCACAACAATTTTTTTATCAAAATTTGCCATTTCCATACAGCTCTTCTGATGTGATGTGAATGGAATCGTGGCTATTGTTCAACCATTCATGGCCTCTAAAATAATCCATAAAGAGTTAATGATAATAATAATAATAATAATAATAATAGACACAGGTCATGGGAGTGTGACATTTGGTATTCCTGTTGGTTTTACTATTTATTTTAGTGAAAACACTGAACAGAAAAGAACTGTTTATCCTTTTCTCTTGTCTGAAAATGAGTCTAGTTTTCCTGTTTGTCGAATCTCCCATCCTACAATCTCATCAATCACTCATCAGTTATATTTTACATTCTGTCATCTGTTTAGCTCCCCATCCTCCCCTTTTTATCCTGCCATGTCTCTGTTCCAGTCCCCCACTTTGCTTTACTTTGCCTTTCGGTGCCACATTGCCATGTGTTGTGTGGTGTAAATGGGTTGTGTTAAATGCTGCACCGTCCCTGGTGAGTGTTAACAGTATGGAGAGAGAGGCTGATAATCTTTAAACAGGGCATCTGCTGGCATCTGCTTTATCTTTATTGTTCCCTGGACGCTTAGCAGAAAAGTATACAGGCGAGGAGACAGACACACAAGCATAGTTACACATTGAACGTACAATACATGAAGTTCACAGCGCATACACACATATTTGA